>JASVER010000054.1:2491799-2581365 GCA_030449065.1 Oceanodroma leucorhoa | reverse complement strand
CTTCTGTCACTGACCTCATCCTTCTTTTACCTAATCGTTACTCTTTTTCAGCATCCCAAACAAATGAGAAAACCTTTTCTCTCTTTGTATTTATATACTTTTGTTTCTAGGGGTAATTTGGAGATGATTTCTTCACCACATAAGAACTAGATAAATCTGTTGTATTTCCAACATCATTTACAAGCCTGTTTCAAACATAGCAAATTAGTTCTTTACCTTGTTGTTAGGTTATGTTAGTGGAATTGAATGTCACTTCTATCTTTTCATTTTCCTACTATTGATTTGTCAAGTGTAAGCTAACTGTTTTGTATAGCAGCATTTGATTTTCTCTATTTGTTAAAGTTCATTGGTAGGAATAAGAATAGTGGAAAGRTGTGGATTTTAGCTGGGTTTCTCTTTGGCTCTACATATGCAGAAAGCTCTGTAAAGCATCCAGCTAGTAAGTTCAGTAACAATGTGTGCCATTTCTATAACTGTATTGTAAGATTTGATCTAAAGGATGCTGTTTGAGATACAGTGCCTGGGGCATCCATTTAATACTATATCTATATATTTATTAGCCATCTCATTCTGTGGGATCCTCCTAAAACAAATATATATATTTGCTTATATATATTTCTGAAGACCTTCAGATGGCTAACAGGTCCATCAAACTTAGGTGATACAAGGAACAAGGAGCAATGGTGGGCTTTTATATCCACTTGGGTTCCAGTCTGCCATGACGTCAAATGAAGCAGGATCAATTCTTAAAAAAGAAAGAAGATGACATTTCAGGTCCCACATTTTGCAGAATACCCTAGTGGTTAAAGCTTTTTCCCCATAAATGGGAGGACATTGTTCTAGATCTGATTCAGACTGAGGGTCTTGGAATTCACATCTCCTATATGGGAAATTTTGAGAGTGGGTATTCTTGTCTTTTTCTCTTGAAATATTATGCAATGAGGAAGACAGCAATGGCATGGTACCACCTGGAGTGCACAGGTCATGCAGACTGCATGAGAGCATGAAGGAGACTTTTGCCTCATCAGATGATCAAGATTTCAACTAGCTGATCTTCCCTAGGGCAGACCTATAAAATCTATTTGCTTATTAGGATAAGCTACACCTTGTCCAGTGGAGTTTCTGTAAGGATGGAGGATCATCAAGGTTGAACACAGATGTTGAATGTGATGTGAAAGAAAGACAAGACAACAGAAAAATAGGTAAGCAATACTTTCAAAACAAAGCATGTTGCCTGACATATTTACAAAGAAAGAATTGCCGCTATTATGCACAATGCCTATGTTATGCACAGATACAACCTCAAATCATTACAGCTTCCATCACTGGGTTAATTAAGAGCTTAGAGATATGTCTCAATTCTCAATTTGGAGCTCTAATTATAAGACTGCAATGACACTAAAATCAGTCATTGACCACCATGGTAATTTCATGTCTATTAGGACATGACTTTGCTCTTGATGAAATAATGATCATTCAGTGTATTTCCATCCATCATTATTTGACTAATGAAGAAATGCGAGTTTTCTTTTAACTAGCAATGTCAGTCTGTCTTAGAGTGGTTTAAATTATGAAAAGCAAAATCAGTCCTTATCAAATACCAGAATACAATAAGATCATACCATATTGCTAAAAAAAAAAAAGCTCACAGGAAAGGTGTTGAACACATTCAGCCTAAGAATACTTATCAATAACATCATATATTTCTAATTAGAGTGACATATATTTTAATTTAAGAGAACTGAACTGGGGTTTATATGTATAATTAAGTATGGGTTCTGAGAAAACACTTATTACTATTACAAATTGACTAGCTAATAGCTTCAGGATGAAATCATTGACAGTTAATGATATCTATGACATATTTTCATAACTTCAGTAACTGCTGCTCCAGAGGAGCTTGTTACTGTTATAAATCTTAAAAGCAAGTCTCACTTTTCAACTCTCTTTCCCCTTTGCTGCTAAATGTTATGCAAAGGAGTGGACACAGCTCAGCAGGGTCATTTAGTTTTATAGAGCTGGAGAGAAGGAGTACTTTTATCTGTTAGGGTATGATATATTGTTATGCTCTTCCACACAGTAAAGTAAAAATGGCATGAAAGTCGAACTAAAGCAGGGATAGGCAATAGAACTGGGGAATCCAGATTCATCCAAAAGATTGTGTCTGTCTGAGTATCTGGAACTTGAACCCTCTGTTTATGCCTGTGGACCCTTGGTTTCATGAAGTCTTCACAGGTGTCTCTGAAGACCTTTGAAAAAACCTAGGACATAATTGTTTGTATTTCCCATTTCTCATTAATTGCTTAGAAACAGTTGTCCAAGGCATATAACTTGTAGCAATTTATGAATTTTCCATGATGTTTGTTCTATAAACATTTACATGCAGGTAAAAGAAGTGCAGTAAACATAAAAGTACGTATTGGAGACAATGTTTAATCAATGTCAGAGATATGACATCTAATCAGTTATTTACCTGGAAAATGACATCTAATCAGCTATTTACACCAGAGTGTGTCTCTTTGGCAGTCTTCTTGAAGCAAGGCCACTGATTTCTGGTAATAGAGCCGGTCACAGCAAACAGTTGCAGAATACTTCTAAAGGTAACGTTCTAATTGGTGGCTTAAGTAATGAACTATAAAAAATAATTAAGTTACCTTTTAGCTGCAGGTATAAAATACGTTTTAATATTTTGTCATCCATCATTCTCTCCTGGGTGATGAGTAATCATGATTTATTAACACCCGGTTTAGTCAATCTCATTCTGTAAATCACATGAACAATAGAAAAGTAATTTGCAACTGAGTACAGTAGCTTATCAAAATAACCTGAAAAACCATAAGATCATGAATTGTCTAATGATGGTCAAATCATCTTCACAGAATCACAGAATCATACAATGGTTGAGGTTGGAAAAGACCTTTGGAGATTATCTAGTTCTGCCCCTCCCCCCCCCCCTTTCAATAAAATATGAAATAGTTTCAATAAAATGCAATAACTTTCAGTAAAATATGTAGCAGACTAAGTCCCCAGAGCAAACTTAAACCAGTTAAGTCCCATTTCTTCAATTTCACCTTTGCCACCTGTAAGCAGGCTATTAATTTTCATTCAAATGCATTTTTTCACCTCCTGATTTTGTCTGGGACCAAGAGTTGGACCATTAAAAGGTTACAGAAAAACCCAGAAATATTGCAGAACCTTTTCAGATTAACCTGCAAGGTTGAATCTGAGAAGATACAATGGAACTAAGATACAGTACATACAATGGAACTATTTAACTTCCCTTGATTTTTGCTTTTTGATTTTCATTAATACACATTTGGGTTTTGACCTGGTAGACCAGAGATCAAGTAGGAAGATCACATTGTTTCATCTTTCCTATCAGATTGTTATTACTATGAGTTTCAGACTGGTTTGGGTTTTTTTGGGTTTGTTCTTTTTTTGTCTTGTACTTTTTGAAAGACAATTACATTATCACTAACTAAACATCTCTGTCTCATTCACATACCTAGCTAACCCAGCAGAACAACTCCTACTGATTTCAGCAACACAGGGTCAGAACTGTAGAGCCAAAGTTCATCCCATCTAAATTTAGTTGCATAATCCCAACCCAGGTGTTTTACAGGTCATTGCCAAAGCTGAAACTAGTCCAAATCAGCTCCCTTTCTAGCTAATAGAGGGAAAAAGGCATTCCCAGAGGGTGATTCACTTCATCCCAAGACACTTGTCTGAYGCTGATGAGGAAAAAAATCACTCTCCTGCTTGATCTGATCTTGGGTAGGGTGGGGTGAGTGCCAGTGCCTGAAGACTCTCCAGAGGACAGGTCAGCTCTCTGATCAGCTGCATCATGCTCTAGGCATCTTTTCTTTCTTTTTTTGTCCTTATTGACTACAGAGGGAGCCCCAAACATTTCTATTCCTAGCATAGGCGCTTCAGCTAGAAGTCTGCTGTGAAGCAGGATTAATTTGGACTAGGCAGCCTTCCACTCAGATGTTCTATGAATTTCCATTTTGCAACTTCTTTCAAGTTGTTGTTCACATACAATTGCCTGAATCTTTCCATGTGGTTCCTTTTTCTTTTTCTTCTTCTCCTTTTTTTTTTTTTCTTTTTTTTTTTCCACTGCCTGACTTCTATTTTACCATTTCTGGTGTGTGGGTTGAGTCAACACCTTTTTTCTGACAGTGAGCTTAGCATAGACTGTGCTTGTCTCAGCTCATTTTATGAAATTACTTACATGCTAATTAAACAAACAAAGAAACAAAACCAAACACTAAGAAAACTAAGGGAAAATTTTCACAAGTGTCTAGTGATTTGGGTCTAACTTAGACATTAGAAACTTGACCTACTGTTTCTCAAAGGGTTCTAGTTTTCAATGTGGCTCACTAAAAATTATGTTGTTTTTCCCGATTCACCCACCCAAACACATTCAGCTGTTAATGCCCCACTTCTGTAATTGCCTGTCAGCAGTGTTACACTGACTTTCCCACTCTTATTCCCTCTTCAGCACTCTCTCCCAGCCCTGAGTATCTCATGTGTCCAGTAATGGGCACATACCCAACAGTCTGCGAAACTCTAACCTAGTTCATTTAAAGCTGTCTTGCATGTTGATTGTGAATGTGTTGTCAGGCTAAGATCATTATAGCCCCTGCACTTTTCTTTAAAGATGTCTCATTTCACCYCCCTTTATGTATTACAGCAGAGTGCTGCATTCATTGTCTGAAAAGGAATGAAAACTGTTTGTTGGTTGGGGTTTTTTGCTACTGGTTGAAGTACAGCTCCTCCCACAAAGCTTAGTGTATTTGTAATAATCTTTCTGTCTTGCTTCTCCTTCCACCATTTGTTTCTTGTCTTTTTTTTTTTTTTTCCTTCATTTCATATCTATATGCATTTGTTTACATAAAGTACTACTCTTCTTTTTCACCCAGGGGTACTGTTGTATCCTGGGGTGTCTTAAGATGTCAACTAAGTGTGCTAATAATTTTTGACATTCCATGACCCCTGAGGAAAAATGTGGAAATGTATTCTGGTTTTACATTAACTAAGACTTCAGTTTATGCAAAACTGACAGACAAATGGAGTGGAAGTGATACATAAGACAAATATAACTAGACACCCTATTTAATGAACTGACATTTCATTTGCCATCTCTGTGGAAGAGGGTGGTTCCAAAAGGAGGACTCTTGAAGTATGAAATTTTGTTTTTTTCTAGATAGAAGGCAGTGTTGGGGTTCAAGACAATGCTTTGCAAACAAGGACATAAATTTCTACAACACAAATACTCAATCCTTTTCTGGTGATGACAGGAATGACAAGGGTATGTATTGAGTTGGATAGGGACTTAGAGATCTTTGGGTTTCTTTTCTTCTACACTGTATCTTATGTAAACATTTGTATTTTTGAAGAAAGGGTATAAAATGTTACCATCGAGAAAGGTACAGATGATTCACAGAGGAAGAGTATGACTCACATTACCATAAAATAAAAAGTATCCAATATAACATTTCTGGAGGAACGTGTCTGTCTGTATTGGCTATGGAAGGAACTTAAATGATTTGTGTAGACTAGGCTGAAGCTTTCAGACAGTTAACTTAGTTAAGGAGATTACCAAGCCTAAAGTCTACCTAAAATGAGATTTAAGTCAAAGTTAGGTGAAGCAAATCCACCCTTAGGCCTTTAAGTCCCTTAGTTGCTCTTGAAAATCTTAGAATTAATCAGATTCTTTTCAAAAAGTTAAAAGGAACTCAACTTTTGGCAGAACTCGGCATATTTTATCTATAACCCCAAAGTTTATGATGTGCCCGCAAAGCATAAAATGTGATACCTTTCCAGCATTTCATATCACATTCCTAATTTTCATCTCAGGTACGTGGATGTTTAAATATCTTTTTAAAATTSATCTCATTATATGAGTTTTTCTGCTTTGTGGCTCATCCTTGAGCCACATCGCCTTGATCATGAGTTTGTTTGCTAGCCTCTATTCACTTGCAATTTTGTATTTGCCTGCCTCCATTATCTCTTTGCTTGTGTAAAGCTTTTTGAACTTTCAGTCACTCTTCCCATTAATAACTGTGATATGACACATTCCCTAAAATGAAACTTAGTATATAAACATTTCAAAATCTTGAAAAATGACTCAAGGTTTGAGTAACTGAATATACTGTACAATACCGCTAATCTGTCTCTCCCCTTAATGCTAGCTGCCGCTTTACAGGACAAGTTCTTCAGCCTGGGAAATTATGTTCTGAAGGAACCAGACATTTCAGTGAGTCTAAATTTAAAGTTAGAAGATTATCATTAAAGCCGATCTATTGGAATTACTTATCTGAGCCAAAGTAATTCAGGTGCACTGAAACACTTCTAATTTTAAATTTAGGAGCACTGAACAGTGAGTGGGATTCTTTGGCACAGCACTTAGTTGCTACCACTCTCTCCCTCGCATTCTTTCTGCTTTCCAACTTCATCCTTTTAAAGCCCATGTTTCCAAAACCCAAGTGCTGATGGTATTAGATGAAAACTGTATCACTATATAATAATGAAAACAAAGATATTTACCATTATATATTAGACAGCTATTAAAAATCGATAAAGTATATATTATTTTTAAAATGCTGTAATGAGTTATACCATGGAACACTATATGTGATGCAAAGATTACTCTTGGGAAAACAGTATAGGAGGGTGATAAACCTATCACAGGGCTGGTAAAGTGAGACTTGCAGGGGTTTCATTAAAGGTGAATTTGAAAAGACTGAAGTAAATAGACTCTGTTGCACTATTCAGGCACAACAGAGACAGGAGAAATGTAGGGAGATTGTTTCAATATGGGCAGACTGAGGGGTCATGCATCTATTTGCTTCTGAAATACATTGGAAGAAGATAGGAGCCATTAATGGTGCTCTAATGGTGTTTGATGATTAGATTCTTCACAAGCTCACAAAGACCAATACTCCCAGTAACATGCACATGAAGATGTTCCTTGTGAGTTCCCTCACCATTGTCAGCAAGATACACAATATATTTATCACCATACTTTTAAGGGTTATTAGTAATTTTGTAGGTAAAAACAGGAAGATCCTTCATTAATATATTATTTACAATTCTAAGATTCAGGTAAGACAAGAAAGATATAAGGAATTTTTGAAAGTCATAGTTCTGTATTCCCGATGAAACACTACAGAATGGAGTTATACCATATTTTTTATTGTGCTACATCTTCTCCAGCAATGAAGTTCCTAAAGGACAGAAGTTGAATGCTGAAAGATGTTTTCTTTCATTAAAAAAAAAAAGCAGAGAAACACAATACTACTGCCACAACCTAGAAATTCTGATTTTCAGCTATTGTAATAACTGAATACATCCAAATAAAGTTAAGGGTATGTTCATTAGCATCAGCCAGTATGTTCTTGCAACATGTGACGTGATGTACGGTTGCACCGCATGGAACCCCAGTTCAGACTGGGACTACATCCTCTCCTAGGGATTATTGCATACAGGCAAGTAGTCTCAGCAACATAAATGACAGTTTGATTAGGAAAAAAAAAAAATTGATAGTGCGAGTAAGTTACTGAAATGGTTGCAGAGCCACAGTGTGCACAGATCAGATTCTTTAAACAAATGTATAGTTTTGTACTTTGAGAAGGCTGTACACTGTTATACTGGGCAGACTCAGGAAAAGAGAATTTCAGGACCCTTCTTACTTTTGGAAATTGAATATTGGTCAATAGAAATCTTGACTCTTTGTATAGAAGTCGATCCAAGGCTAATAAACAAATACATGCATGTGTTAAAAAACCTAACCCAACCCAACCCAACCCAACCCAAMCCAAACCAAAGAAACCCCAAACAAACCCAAAAACATTCTGAGATGTCTTAAATGAATTCATCCTATCAAGCTGCAGGTAGTTAACTGAAATGCTTGACTATGGAGCAGACTTGTCTTAAGGACACTCTACAGACTTGTCTAAGGACACTCTACACTCTACAGTCAGTGAATTGAAATAGCCACCTCCAAAGACATTCCTTCAGATGCATATTCCGTCTAGAGGTTCTTGTCCTTTGAGGACATTACCCAATTAGGTAATCTTGAGCAACACATCTTCTAATGCAGAGATGACAATTCAGTTACAAAACTAGGCAGTGTGCATTAGTGCCTTTCCGTTTTTCTGAAAAGAATAACTGCATTCCACATTTCCACATAGAAATGTGTTTCAGTCTTAACCTCACTGCTGGACTTACTGTTAAGTTTCAGGCAGCAGGAAACTACATTTCTAAAGATAAGTTAATAGTATTGATAAATTTACTATAACTTTACTGAACGGACAGAATGTTATAAAGGGTAATTGAAAATAATATTCTATGTACTAGCTGTTATTTTATGCTTGCATTCTTGTTGTAGAGGTCATGGCTAACCTCTCTCAACACCCATTCTCTCAGACTTTGTTTCATAATTAATAAATAAAATTAGTAAGCACTTCTCAAGCTGCTTTTTAAAATGAAATATGACACAGCTTTGCAATGAGGTTTGACATTCCATGATTCATTTTAATCCTTTCTAAAATGGGCACAGGTCTACATGACATATAGGTAAATATGTTTGAAGATGCCTTGGAATTCAAAAATAGTCAAGGCCATCAAGGTATTTGACAATTAATGTAGAATCTACCCATTTTTTCATGAATAAAAATGTGAATAGGTACATTAAGTACATGTAACCTGTCACAAAATGACTTATGCCTTCCCCTGAGTAACTCCTGCTTATATGCTCTGCTCATTCAATTCTATAATACATTTTTAATAATAAATAACAAATTCAATAATAAATTTGGATGTCAGGTGCTGAACTTAGGAACTTGTCTTTTTCATTTCTCAATGTTAATATTTTTTACATCTAGCAGGTAAAATCAGAGAGGAAATAGACATAGGATGAGAAATATAAGGACTATAATGGATGGAAAGAAAAAGAAATTTAAAACACAGAATCAAATTAGGAGAGAGACTGAGACAGAAATGTTTGAACCCTGTAAATTTTCCAAGACTATTTAAAAAAAGAAATAAATTAACAAAAATACCCAAACAAAAAAGAAAGAAAGAAAGAAAGAAAGAAAGAAAGAAAGAAAGAAAGAAAGAAAGAAAGAAAGAAAGAAAATGTGGTGCATTAGCCAGAATCTCCTATTTAAAAGCACTTTGGCACCCTAAATAAAGACCTGGTAACTAATAGGCAAACTCAGCAAAAAGAGTAATGAGGTTTTAAAAATTATCAAATGAATGTTGGTATATATTCTCCTTTAAAACAAATGAAAATCAGTTGCCCAAGTCTTTTCAATGATTTTGAAAAAAATGCCTGGAGAAGAGGAGGCTGAGGGGAGACCTTATCGCTCTCTACAACTACCTGAAAGGAGGCTGTAGAGAGACGGGTGCTCGTCTCTTCTCCCAAGTAACAAGTGATAGGACGAGAGGAAATGGCCTCAAGTTGTGCCAGGGGAGGTTTAGATTGGATATTAGGAAAAATTTCTTCACTGAAAGGGTAGTCAGGCACTGGAACAGGCTGCCCAGGGAAGTGGTGGAGTCACCAACCYTGGAGGTGTTCAAAAAACGTGTGGATGTGGCGCTTCGGGACATGGTTTAGTGGGCATGGGTACTGGGTTGATGGTTGGACTCGATGATCTTAGAGGTCTTGTCCAACCTTAATGATTCTATGATTCTATGATTCTATGAAAATATAAGCTGGCAAATTTTGTAAAAATTCCTTTTGGCATACAAATGATCAAAGAACACGGAAATGAGTGGTGGAGCTGCTGTGGAACAAGAATGTGATCAGGATTAAAGTTAATGACTCAAAACCTCAATAAATGCTTCATCTTGGTTTTCAGTAAAGCTGATGAAGTTGAGAATGGGGTGAAGACAGGCTATCTAATGGGTTGGAGGATATAGAAAAGAAAACTGTTAACACCCAAGGTGGAAGCCAAACTTGAAACTTTTGTGTTCAAACTGGAGGTCATCCCATCATCCTGATGGAATACATGGAATTGTAAATTTAGTAATAAACATCTCAAAATAGAGGGGGGCACTGTATGACAGGAAAATAAAAATGCACTATATCTGTTTTAAAATGCTATCTGTAAAAAGTTATCTGGACAGCTAATGACTGTTAGACTGACATTGGTTTGGACAGAATTTTGAGGAAAAGTATAAATAAACATGCAGAAATAGACAGAGATTAGGATAAAGCATGACATATCTATCTATTACAGATTACACAGAACTAATCTGATGATTTTTTAAAAAAAAAAAAAAAAGGTAAACTATTTCCTGGACCAGCAGCTCCCTTAAATTAGTGAAACTTTCGATACGGTAATGTCGTGCTTTAACCCCAGCCGGCAATTAAGCACCGCAGAGCCACTCGCTCACTCCCCCCTCGGTGGGCTGGGGGAGAGGATCGTAAAAGTGAGAAAACTCATGGGTTGAGATAAAGACAGTTTRATAGGTAAAGCAAAAGCCACGTGCACACACAAAGCAAAACAAGGAATTCATTCACTACTTCCCATGGGCAGGCAGCTGTTCAGCCATCTCCAGGAAAGCAGGGCTCCATCACACATAAAGGTGACTTGGGAAGACAAACGCCATCACTCTGAATGTCCCCCCTTCCTTCTTCTTCCCCCAGCTTTATATRCTGAGCATGACATCATACGGTATGGGATCTCCCTTTGGTCAGTTGGGGTCAGCTGTCCCAGCTGTGTCCCCTCCCAACTTCTTGTGCACCCCCAGCCTACTCGCTGGTGGGGTGGTGTGAGAAGCAGAAAAGGCCTTGACTCTGTGTAAGCACTGCTCAGCAATAACTAAAACATCGTTGTGTTATAAACACTGTTTTCAGCACAAATCCAAAACATAGCCCCATACTAGCTGCTATGAACAAAATTAACCCTATCCCAGCCAAAACCCGCACAGGCAAGAACCTACTTAACCTGGAGGTTATAAGGGTCTGGAGAAGAATTGTAAGGTGGGTTGGTAACTTTAAATGGAGATGGCAAGGAGTTATGGTGAAAAATGAACTACTAAGATAGAGGGAGCCTTAGTTGATTCCTTATGATCTGTCTCATAACTGATATTGTTTAACTTTTTTTAATAACCTTGGCTCTAACTGAAGTATAGTATTGATATGGGTTAAAAATGCACAGTTGGAAGGTAGTGTCAGTGCAAATACGTTATAGGGAGAGTTACGCAACTCTGAGACCTCTGCAGCAATAGTAGGATGACATGCAATAGCATAAAGTTTAAGGYAATGTGCTAAGAAAAAGACTGCCATGATACTTATGGAAAAGGAAAGCTTGTCCTGTTGTTAGAAAAGAACTGGAAAAGCCATCTAGCAAAATGGAAATGTTCATAAATACATCTAGGAGAGGGGTAAACATAGAGGAGGAAGAAGAACTATTGAAGCTCAGGTACTACACTGGCACGGTGGCCAATAGACATATCCAGGTCTTAATTGCATTTAACCTGGAAATTATCATTCCTGTCTTTCCAATAGGTATTGCATGGGAAGAAATTCTAGCTAGTTTTAGATAGACCTTGGTCCACTAATGCATTTAATGACGTGATTTGGTGGTTTACAGTGTCAGAAATCTTCAGCCAGTGACTTGAACAGATCCTTCTAGTCTGTCTCTGACAGAATCACCCTTAAAGTTTATCCTTGGGTCTTCTTCTGCAAAACCAATCTCCTCTCTCTTTCTAGCTTTGAAAGAACTGCCCAGGGCTGGTGTACTGAAATATTTAGAATTTTAAAGAAAGTGAATTCCTCTCATCTTCTCTTGTTTCACCTTATTCTTGAATAATTTACATCTGTGAGCCTTGAGACTTTCTTACATCCTACCTCTTCTTTCAAGTGGTGTCTTTACAATATTGTCATCTATCCATGCATTGGGCACTCTATGTCTCTCTTTAAAAGGAATATGAATACTGAACAGTAACGAGTCAAAAGGCATGAGGTGGAACATKGGTCTGAGGTTTATTTTTCAAAGTATGTTCTATGAACTTCCTTACTTGTGAATGGTCCAAAAACTGAGGGACGTTAATAGCTAAAGATGATGCCAGGAGAGTTAATTATTTTTTTAGGAAAAAAAAAAAAAGGGATATTCAACTTTGTTGAGGCAACCAAGTCATAACGTGAATTGTTGGTTGACATCCACTGGCCTAAACAGGCATACAGTCAACATAAATAATCATAATGACCTCTTGTGGCAAAAAAACCCCACCCCATAAATATATGAATAAAAAACCAAACTAAATGGGATTTTCAGTTGATTTCCCTTCCTGGAATTCCAGTGCTTCTGTTATTGATTTATTAACACTTTAATGTCAAAATAGAATGCTAACGATGAAAATGGGCATAATATAGAAAAAAAAGAAATATTTCTTTACTTAGAGGGAAAAAGAGCAAATGATAGAATGAAAAAGAGAATAAAATGCGTAGCAAATTTCAGTTCCTCAACCGATCAGCAACTGCAATAAACTGTATGTTGCCATGTACTTCTGTTTGCGAAGAGAGAAATAGAAAGTCTTCAATCAAGCAACATGGGATTCACTGGAAGGGAGAGGGTCTCAGTTTCAGGCTTCTTTGAAGTGGGTGCTTTACATTAAATTCAGACTGCCAAATTTAATTTCAGCAGACATTTGGTCTGGCATCAACAAGATTCTCTTTTAAACTATACTGGCACTCAATACCAAAAAGGTTTGCCATCACTGTCTGAGCTCACAGAGTTATATTGATAAGTTCTCATTTTTCTCTGTATCAAAGAATATTTACTGACATGTCTCTTAGATAGAACAGCCTAAAAAAGCGAGAAATATGTAAGTTACTTCCTCCCACCCCTGAATACTTCACAGTGAGGGGACTGGGAGAGTCTTCTGCAACATGAGAGCTGTGTGATCAAATCCTCTTGGGCAGACATGGTATGGGCAGCTATTGTTCCAATGTCCAGGATGAGTGGAATGCTTTAGTTGCTGAGATGTTGCACAGAAGAATGGAGGCAGCACCTCATTCTACTGCCATTTTGAAGGAAATTTTTGCCCATTAATTTTCTTTCTAAGGAAAGGACTAAGGAGCCAAACCTCAGAGGGAGAAAGTTCTTGGCAATGTCAATCCCACAAGAAAAGAGGCATTTTTCTATAGTACCAGACTGAAATATTTATAATCTGGAGGAGGTTGGAATCATATATAAGTTTTTGTCCTCAGTGTTTCTATTAATTAACTTACGTTTCCCTGTCAGTATGTTAGCTCTTGTGAATCACATTCTTAGGTCTTTCTTCTCTCTGTCCGTTGCATTTGCTGGCATCCTACCAGGCCGTTAGGAATCCCATTGGGTAGGTACTTCTCTAAAATGCACACAGATATTGCAGCAGTCAGTGCTACGAGGCCAAAGTCTCTTCTATACATCTATTCTTACACATCCATCTTCAATTCTTCCAGCCAAGAACTCATGTCAGTAGATGGATCTTGCAGACATTTGTGTTATCCTATTTGTTGAACAGTCACCACCACTGCTTAGTCCTTTCTATTTTGTGATGAACCTGGACTGTGATTTATATTAAGAAAATTGTTATAAAAGTCTCTCTTCTGTTATCAGAAGACCTACATAGGAAATGATAAGGGTAAAGTCATTATAGAATTCTAAATGGATTTGAGAGGTCTTGGTAGAAATGACTTATAAAGAACTATCAAATTGAATCAATAATGACACATTTTCTTAGGTTATTAGCGGCTTCCTGTAGTATTCTACAGAGAAAATATTCTGTGCTGAATCCTATGAAGTTCTGCACACGTTTCATTTGATGGAGAGATAATATGATTTAGTAAGTGGAATGGAAGGGGAAAGAAAAACTCTGATTAAGTTTTACTGTATATCACAACAGTGATTTTTCACTATAGCTAACAAAAATATAGAATAAAAGAAAAATAATTGTTTTTTTCTCTTTAAGGGTGCTTTTTTTTTTTTTAACTTCGGAGAAATGTTTTTGACTTTGTGATCTTGAAGTGACCTCACCCGAATATTTCACACATTTTCACTGTAGACGTGGTATACTTCTATGTATAATGTACAAGAACTTATTATGCTTGTTCAAAATATTATTTCCTAACTTTCTGAAATAAATTTGTATGTCTATCAGGTGTGCTTCTATACTTATATAATGTCTACTATCATGTCATGAGTAATTTTCTATTGAGATTTGGTGAGTTTCACATGCTTGTGAAGATGCCAAAGTTGAAGCATTATGGGAAGCTTTAGACAGCATGCAAAATTTGTCAGATCATCATGATAGGAAGGTATCAACATTTAGTTACATTGTTTCAGACTCTCTGGAATAAAAAAAAAAGCTTGTTATGCTTATGACCACTATACAGTGGGAAGAAAATATATACAAGTATTTTATAAATTAGGAAGGTTTTTATCACAGCTGCTAGACTATTAGAATCATACAAAAGAATTATCTGAGGCACTCTGCATTTGAAATTCACATTTAACTCATTCAACCATTAGATTGCTGAGATAAATGACTAAGAAATCACAAGAAAAGATGCAGAAACAATTTCATTTTTAATTGAGAGAAAATCAGAGCTCAAAACTGATTGAAACTAACCGTATGAGCAATTTCCATTTAGCAAATGGAAATGAAAAAACAAACAAACAAACAAAAATGTAAATCATATCCTATCTTCTTTAGGAAATTTACCTTTATCTGTCTTGTGTTTGAACTTGGTAACTATCAAAGTGCATTACCTTTACTTGAAATGCACGATCTGCAATGGACAAAATAATAGAAATAAAAAATTAGCCTTAACTTTTGCAAATATAGACATCACTGTGTAATATAAACATTTCATAATGACTTAGGAAGAGGTAATTTTATGAGCAAGGAATTATGCTACTCAAACTCTGATTAACAAAACAGACAACTCCATGGTCTTCTGAGCAACCTTATGCATTGATCCTCTCAAGTGAGAATACAGCTAGCCCCACGCTGAGGGACTCTGGTTTAAAATTCTGATGAAGAATGTTCAGGTGGTGAAGAACAGTTAATCTCTTGTGTTATGATTGCCACATGCTGGTTTCCTATAAATAAAGATGATGCCAGGTATTAGAATATTTTTCTTCCTTTTTTCCTGTTTGAGAAACAAATAGTGTGTGTGTACCTGGAATAGTTTGTGTGCTGTTTATGGCAATGATGAAGTTGTGAGGCCCAGATTTATTCTCTGATTTGTTTAATTGGGAATATTAGTTTAAAATACACGCTTCAGAAAATGGGCAAAAGCACTCTTATTGAGCAATGGGTATGATAAATAATAGATGACAATTCACTTTGAAGTATGATTTATTACATTACCAAAAAACATTTGAAATAATAACTTCTGTAAAAGAAGCTATTGAAAAACATGTATTGTAATACTGTTTCAAAATTCTTAAATTCATTGGACACTAGAAGAAGAAAATAACCTACCAAAAGACAGACATTTTAAGACATAGAGTACAGTAACTACAGGCCCATGTCTAAACAATTGTGTTCTGTTGAAATCTTAGCAAACTACTGCAATCCCGAATTAAGCTCACTGCTAACTATAAAGCTGTGCAGTGAAGATGGTAATGGGCCATGACATAATGGCCAAAAGCATGGAGATTGAGATCTTTGCCAATGAAGCTTTTGCATCTTCAGAAACTTGATCATGTTTGAATTTACTGCCCATAAAGAGAGATTTATTAAGATAGCTCATTCTTTCCATAGCAACCCAAACATGTAGAATCATAAAGCGATATACAAGGTTATGCTGCTTGAAGACTGATGTCAAAACAATTCAAATGTTTCAGTGTGACAGAACAGCCTTTTATATCTGCTAAATAAGTATGTAGTAGAAGCAATGCATGTTGGCTGTTTGGAAGGCAGCTGGGGACCACAGGAAAATCTGTTACCACAGGCAAACTGTTAGTGGCAAAGCTGGGAAGAAACTGTGCCGTTTTGATTTGTATATGACAATATACAAATCAAAATTGTCTTGCTGTTTTGTATATGACAATAATGCCTTGATGCTCAAATCCTATAAAAATGGCTTTTACTATTTTATAGTTATTGCCATTTCATTAGAAATGTGGACCTTTTCTTGAAAAAATATTACAAACACCACCCCCCCCCCCCAAAAAAAAAAAGAGGGAAAGGAAAAAAGAAATAAAATTTCCAGATGTGTTGAAAAATCCYTGTGTAATTCAGATAATGGGAACACTCTTGATCTTTTCTTTAGACTCTGAGAATAAACTTCACCAATCATGATCAGAAAATAACTACTGGGAATACAATTATGCTTCCCTGTTGGGACTTGCCTGAAGACACGAACAGTTGGAAGGGCTCTCTCTAGGAGACATAAACAGTTGGTGCGTGGTTTGTTTAAAATTATCTTCATAAAGGTGGTGTCATGAAAGAGCTGGTATCTTCACTCATAAGAGGAAAAATTAAGATAACAATGATAAAATCTCCTATCACTATTCGAAGTCAGTAACAGTATCTTAATGAAGCAAGCAAGTTGTCCAAACAGACAATACTCGTTCTTTTTGTTAAACATGCTTTATGACAGATTTAGATACTGATGAGATCTCAGAGGCACAGAATAGCCTAAAGACAATCAGATTTGCTATCAGTCTTCATCTGTCTAATGAAGGCTTATAGCCCTTTAATACTTGTACAAAAGTAAGTGATTCTTTACATCTCTTCTTGTACCAAGTGTGTCTAAATGAATAAAGTTGTGACAAGGATTGCTGAAAGCATAAATGTCTGATATTTTGTATGACTGTCATTATCAAAGTAGATGAACCTTCTACTTTTCTTTAGGGCAGCAGCTGGCTGTGTGCTTTCCTTGACTTTCTCTCGTGAGATGAGCAGGATTTATCCACATCTGTGGAAATCCAGCATACGAATGAGAGATATGTCTTGCTGATGGTAAAATCTGCTGAGGAAAACAGAAAAATCAATGGGAAATGCACATCAGGTTTGCTTAGGGAAGGCTGCTGTGTTGCACCCATGGCATAGAAAATAAATAGCTCTTTAGCCTGGAGATGTTGATCTTGAAATTTTTGAGCAATTTCTCCCTCAGCATGTATTCATTCCCAATCCCACTCAAGGGCTGGCACCTGGAGCTGTTGCTAAGTGGTGTATCTGCCACATGGTGGAAACATAATATTGATTTTTAGGAAAATCAATTCCCAGTTTTACAAGATCAAAACCAGAAGATAGCAAAAGAGAGACTGGACTTTATTTTATAATGATAATCATTATACTATACAGATTCTTGAAAGAGATGCATGGCTAAGAGACATCATATTGATTTACTAGTAATAAACTCTGCCTGTTATGGTTCTAACTGAGCTGCTTGAATCTCTAGATATAACACTATTGATCACAAGCAGTGACTATCTTCTTATCTGTAAATAAAGAATTCCACTCTATTTTTCAGGCCTTTCAAATTGGTGAAAATGTCGGAAAGCACAAAAGGATGGCAGATGTCACTGCAACGGTTTATTTTTAGGAGAAAAATAAAAAGACTTGGAGTTTTCTCAAAACTAAGAGTATCAAACCTGGAAACAGATCCTTTGGGCAACATTATTAAAAAAGCTAGTGTGACCATTTCTGGTGAATCCCAATATTTAAACAGAAAATATATTATTAATTTATTATCTTTCTTTAACTGGTGAATGCAGCTCATCTCACTTATTTAATAATGACTTAAAGAGTCGGTGCAGTAAGAAAGACTCTTACATTGAAAATAACATACTGTCAGTAAAAACAACTTAAATGGGAAATAATAACAATGCATATGTCAATCCAACATTATTATATAGACTGGAACACACTTGTAATAATAGTTTTAGCAAAGTATTTATTATGCCATTGAAAATATTGTTTGCCATGTGATTAGTGCATACAAGAAAAGTTGCAACCAGAGTAGCAATACAACCTTAAAAACAATTTAGCCAAGCCAGGCAGACCCTCCTCTGCAAATACATTTAAACAAGTTTACGTAGTAGTCTAACATTTTATTACCACAGTTTAACACAATTTTGCCACTTATAGAAACAAGCCAAACTATTTAGGCAGGCAATAGACATGCTTACTTACACCTACCTAAGTGCATTAAAACAAAATAATTTGGTTTAAAATCGTTTTGACTCTGAAATAAACTATCCTATTCAGATTTCTCTGTTAAGATCTTGATTCAAAGCTCACTGAATTATTTGAACTATTCTTATAGACTTTAATAGGTTATGCATCAGTTCCAGATCAGTGAACGTTTGTAGTGTATTTTGAGCTTCCTGGATGAAAGGAACCATCTAATCACAACCTACAATTATTTTATTATCATACAGAATTATTCTTGCTTTTTTTTCCCCACCTTACTGTGAAAGTATTATACTGTGCAAATATCATTGCTATCTTTTTTTTTTTTTTCCCCAGGTACGAATCAACAAGAATAACTAAAAGGGAAAAGGAAGTATACAAAGTAATTCACCTTGTGCCTTTGGTACAATATGGAGATTGACAGCAGCAATATTTTAAAAGTGCTGTTTGTTTCTTCTTGAATCCCAGTAATATGCTACCTGACACTAATTTAGAGGCAGAGAATTCTAAATAGCAGTTTAGAACATATTGAGACTGAGTAAAAGTTCCTATCTTTACTCAAATACTGGACAGTAAAAAATGCAAAGATTACCGGTATATTTTACTTTTGCTAGTCAATTCCAGTATGTCTATCCCCAAGCTGATTTCATTTTCCCTTTGAGGAACTTGTAGCTATCCCTGGGAGAATGATGATATGGGTCAGAGTATTTTGTATGTTCTGTGAAAAATTTCCCTGGTCTTGTGTCAGATCCATCATGTATTACTAAATAACTTTTAGCAATATCCAGTCTTATATTCTATTATTCACAAGTTTGACAACTGTTTTGTGAAGACACAGATAAAATCCACAAAGGCAGATGAGCTAACACATTTCGAATTGGTTTACTAGTATGTGTTTATGGTAACTAGGCATCACCACAAGGCATAGTGAAACTGTTGTCACCCAAACTAAATTATCTTGTCATGGCTAATCTTGAAGTGTTCAAAAATTTAGATTTTTTTTCCCCCCTCTGGTTGATATTTAGGGAATGAAGAGGCATATGCCATCCTGGATCAGAAACTCCACTGCCTGAATAATATGTAATCTTATGTTTAGCAATGACCAGAGCAGGTGGTTATGACTGGCTGTCTGCATTAAGGCTGGGCATATCTGTTCTATTTTATGGTTTTTGTTTTGTTTCTGCTAGCAAGAGGTCGCAAACTCAAAGTGCATATGAAGTATTCAAATACATTTCAACGCCATAGATACCAAGAGGCTCTACAGGATAAATAAATTAATGAGACTGTGAGTCCTCATTTTCTCTCAAATTCTGCTTGATAACTTAAAAAATATAATAATAATGTATCGCACAAAGGTGTGTAAAACATTTGACTGATGCTAGCAGCTTCTGTCCTTACCAATAACTTTTATCTTGAAGAACTTCAGAAATATTATTTTTCTACTGTATCTTTGCTGGCAGTTACAGAGAGTTTGTGTTTTCTGTCATCAGTGTTCAGAATAAATTAACTAGCTCATCTGAGACAGATTCTTTCATATAGGGCATTTCATAACTTCTTTTTTTTTTTAAAACAGGGAAGAGTAGAGTCTAAATTTGATAGGGGTACAAAGAATGATATGGGAGGTATGTAGCAAACATAGCAACATCCATTCTTAAGCCCATATTCCAAAGTGTATTTAGATCAGCTGCATGGCAAGGTAGAAAAAATTGGGCATGTCCCCATTTACTTTGGGGTGAGAATGACAAAGATCTGATCTAACAGAAAATCAGTTTTATGTCAAATAATGTAAAACACGTTGAGTTATGTATTGGCCTTTGAACCAACCAGGCATATTATTGTTCCACTAAGCCCTCCTTTCTGGCCAATGCAACCAAGCAGGAGCTATTTGGCCAAATCTCTATGACTTCCTTGTGATTGCGCTTAAGTGTGCTGAAGTGCACCCAAGGGCCATCTATACCAGCGCGTGGTAAAAACAAAACTGGGGCTCCCACAGGGACTTCAAACTAAGGTCACTTTAATAAAGAAATCATGGACTGGGGAGAGAAGCTGTTGTATTTTTGGATCTTACTTCCTATGTATGATCTTGGGGAGTGGCTGCAGATTATGCCCAGGTTCAGAAACCACAAAGCAGTTCCAAATTTCACAGTATGGATATTGCTTCTATGGGCAAGAAACACGTGGAAAAAACAGCCTGACACTGAAGGTGAACTGACAGCAGCTACAGTTCATGATCCATGCAGAGGTACAGCAGTTCACTATGTAACTGTCAGTGGGAAACTACATAGACTTTACTGCAGTGGGTTTCACCCGAAGCAGAGAAAAGAGAGTAGATTGCAAAACTCTTTAGTGCTGATTCATTTTCCATAGTTCTAGATTGCCCAGCACAGCTGGGACTGGGACATCCACCTGCACCATTAGAATACAACATATATTACTGTTGTTGTGTATGCGTGCCTTTGAAACAGTCCATGACAAACTGCTGAGCAACTAAGCAAACACGTAAATGCTGCAGAAAGCTTTCAATATCTTTGATATTCCATGAGGCAGATCTTCAGACAAATCATCATTGTCCTATGACACCAGCAGAAATACGACAATTCATTTAATTTCCATTCATCTCTTGCAGAGGGCTCTGTGACAGATTCCTGCCCTAAGTCTTGAGATGGTTCCTGTAGTCGTTATTTCCAAGTCAGAGTTAATCAGCTTTCAGCCTCCAACTGGTCTTAGCTGCTTAGTTTTACCTGTTCGGGAAGAAAAACTAAGCAACGGCACAGACTTCACGTTTTGGGCTTTCACAGTAAAAAATTTTCTTGTGCATTTGTAAGTGCCTCTCTAGAGCACTGTTCCTAGAGGTAAGCAATTAATGATTCCCAGGCAAGAAGGGCTTAGCACAGCTCCTGGTGAACCTGAGAGATGCTTTCCTTTGGCTCAGAGGACAGAGTTTTTCTTCACAGACTATTAACTAAATCCATTCTTGGCATAGGGAAATGCAATTCCATCAAGTGGTACTCAATTTAGCTGGCAGCAAAGGTATTTTTCTATAAGATACCCTCCTACAATTGTATCTGCAGGATCAGGCCCTTTCTTGATAAGCCATATAAATAGCTTGTATATTAGGTTATTAATTAAGAATGGTTTGACTGCCCCAAATGCAGTAGTAGCATATTTTTAACTGACATGAAGAATAAGGAACATTTGGTAATTACAGCAACTTGAGGGCTTGATCCAACCACAGATGTAAGTACTTAAAGGTAAGGGACGTGAAAGCTGTGGTTTAGGTGCCTGTTCCTTACAGAGTGCATATGTAGTGGTGAAGTAAACACTGCCTGGGAGTTTTCCTGAGTGTTGGAAGCTCAGCATCTTTATTGCTAAAGCATTACAACTGTCTCTGACACAGTCATTGTCTGTGCCAAGTATCACCCTCCCAAACCATTTCTAGGAATAGCTGATGACTTAATGTGGAGGTGGGACCATTCACAGCATAGTCACTATGATCTGGAGAAAATAGTATGGCTGCAGGCTGTCCCTTGCCAGCTGGCCTCAGGGTCAGAGAGTCTCTCAGGCATGTTTAATGCTGGTGTATAGATGTAGCTGCAGTGGCCTCCAGAAACCTGGATGCGATGCCCAAGTACTGGGAGAGAACAGGACCCAAGACAGCCATGCAGAGCTAGCCAAGGTGGAAAGCTGAGAGGGCAGAGGTCCGAAATCCCTCCCCTCCATAGTTTTGATGCTGTATGACTCATAAGTGCCAGTATGTGTTTTGGTGCCAGAGCCCAAAACCACTGACTGAATATCTGAACACACTGAACCAAATTTTCTATTTAAACATTTCCATTTTTTCTTTCAAGGAACTGAGAAAGGTGTACACTTTTCTTTTAAAACAACCACCATAGGAGAAATAACAAGAGTACGCTGGAAGGAAATCTATTTTCTACATACTCAACAAAAACCTCCCCTTCCTTATGTCTCTCTCAGCACAAAATCTATGCTGGGTTACGGTAGAAGGAAGGACTGCTGCACAGGGCTGTTGGAGAGCTGAGCATGCAGAACTAAAAAGAAAGATTACAAAAAGGGTGTGTGACTAAATGATGAATGTAAAACTGATCCTGGAAATGTGGATTAGAGCTTCAGCTACCCTTTTTTCCCAGTTATTACCAGGCAATAAGGTTAAAGTGATCTTACTTAATAAGCCTTAAAAGAAAAGAAAAAAATAAAAGTAAATATATTGGTTAGGTTTTCTTGGACTGACACAAATGTCTTCCTCACTAATCTGTAATGTCTCAGCGTATTCTTAAATTTTTCTCTCTAACTCATGTCATGTTGCTTGCTTATACCTTGCTTATATACTCATTGGGTTTGTACAGTCCCTAGTACAAAGCTGTCCTGAAACATAAAATAGGGCTATTAAATGCTGGATGATGATGATAATGCTAATAATAAAAGTATCATTTGATTAATTATATCATTCTTTATTTGCATGAAACAGGCTTACATTTCCTTCTGCATTTTAATAATACAGTAATGGTTATTGTAATGAACTCATTAAATCTGAGAGTCAATATTAATGGACTATGAGAAGGATCTTTATGAACTTCATTGGCAGGCTACAAATAGTGGATTAATATAAGCTACAGAATGAGTCAATTGGTTGTATAGTTATGAGTAATCAATTTATATTGCTAAAAGTGCCTTAAGTTAGAAGCAAACATTTTAAAATACTGGGCTGGATCCTTGTTAGATGTAAATCAATAAAGGGAGGTCAATCTAAACCAGCTGCAGTTTTGGAACAGCATTTTAGTAAAGGAAATGTTGTTTGTATTGATAAAAATATTGTCAATGCTAAATCATCAGGCAGCCCCCAGAATATAATGATACTGCGTTGATATAATGTGATTTTAATGGATATCTGTATACTTTAATTGGTATAACTGCATATCTATATAATAGTTTCATGCAATTTTAATTATTCTAGTTTCTGTCTGTGTATCCGCGTATAGTTCAAAAATTTTTTCAATTCAGGTGCCATTTTCAAACTTTTCTCCAGGCTGCGAGAGTTAAACACTTTTACTTATTATTTTAAATTACAGCTGAGTTAATTTTGTTGTGCAATTGCTTGTGTTTAATAGCTGTTGCAACAAAAATTATAAGGGCTGTATTAAAATTGGAAAAGCTGACAATGTGGCAGTAATTCAATTATGAAAATCCAAACAAAAAAGAACTGCAAATGCCCGTGGAAGTGTTATCCTTCAAAATAAAGGTTTTATTAAAAGGAGGAGTGTCATAAGTTGCCATAAAGTGGTTTTAACCCCTTGTTGTTATGTCCTTAGCTGGGATGTCCAGGTATTGCACAGTGAGACTCCCTCTATAGCAGAGATGGCCAACAGGGCACTGAATTTGAACTTTCTTACTACTGCCAAAGGTTTCTATTTCCTGGTTTATGCTCTCATTAGCACAGAGATTTTTGCAATATTGCTGTGCCCAGAGATATGGCAAGGCACCCAGGAGGCTGGCACAATGACCAGATCCTAGTACATGAGGCAGTGAGCCATATAAGTTGGGGACTAGTTTCTGTGTTTCTCCTGGGTTTGCTGGTACCTGCTAACACATCGTCTCCACCTGAAGCTTTATCAACAACTGGGGCCTTGTCAGTGACTTTCTCTTATCTGAATTCTTTCACGTCTGATAAGTAAGGCTGAGAGATATGAGATCTGATAAGGCTGAGAGAGTTGGGGTTATCCAGCCTGGAGAAGAGAAAGCTCCAGGGAGACCTTATTGCAGCCTTTCAGTACTGAAAGGGGGCTTATAAGAAAGATGGGGACAAACATTTTAACAGGGCCTGTTGCACAGGACAAGGTGGAATGGTTTGAAACTACAAGAGGGTAGATTTAAACTAGCTACAAGGAAGAAATTGTTTACAATGAGGATGGTGAAACACTGGCACAAGCTGCCCAGAGAGGCGGTAGATGTCCCATCCCTGGGAACATTCAAGGTCAGGTTGGACGGGGCTCTGAGCAACCTGATCTAGTTGAAGATGTCCCTGTCCACGGCAGCGGGGGTTGGACTGGATGACCTTAGACTCATAGAATCATAGAATCATAGAATCCTTAAGGTTGGAAAAGACCTCTAAGATCATTGAGTCCAACCATCAACCCAGTACCCATGCCCACTAAACCATGTCCCGAAGCACCAAATCCACACGTTTTTTGAACACCTCCAGGGTTGGTGACTCCACCACTTCCCTGGGCAGCCTGTTCCAACCTTTAAAGGTCCTTTCCAACCCAAACTATTCTATGATTATATTCTATGATTCTATTCTATGATTCTATTCTATGATTCTAACTACTGCACTTATCTCAGGACCTTTGGCTTACACTCCTCTTTTTGGCTGACTATTTTCATATAAATTGTAGGAACTTAACAACCACCCCAGAGACTTAAATCTTTGTGTGGAATTTGGCTGAATGTTAGCTGGTAAGTCAAAAGGTGGAGAGACAGACGCAAACCCTCACACAAATAAGAGAAAATAAATCTTGTTTCTTTATTAAGTGAGGAAAAAAGACAAAAGCAAATAGCATTGAAAAGGAAGTTTAGCCAGCTAATCCTTTCTCTTTTTTCAGTTTTCATTATTGTGTGTTGTTATGCAATACATTTTCCTAAAAAGCTCTGAAAAAACATTGTTTGTTTTGCTTTTCTCAATCTGGTTTGAATTAGAGTAAATTTTCTTCCTTCTCCTTGGCCCTAAAGTCAATAACGACTACATGTAAGAGTTTCTGATCGTTAGTCTGAGTTAGAGGTTCAAAGTGTTTGAATACAGAATTTTGATGTGAGCAAGAAAAAAAATATTGAAATGATCTTGAGATGTGCCATAATGAGTGAATCACCTTGGATTTCATGATTGTCTCCTTCCATATCCTTTTCTTACTCAGCAGGTTTCACCTTGTTGAATGTATTTTTTTACAGGCAAGTACTGGTTCAAAATGCACACGCACACATCGTAGCAGCCACAGCAAGTCCCTGCTTGGAGGCAAGAAACAAGCAAACAAACAGAAAGAAAGGATACCTCAACCCACTCACACAGATCTGTCTCTGGAGCATCGCATGTTTTTGTAATGTAGCTCAAATAGAGAAAGAAAGAGAAGAAAAGAAAAAAAAMCCAGCCCAACCCACAGTATTTTCTGACCTCAGGTATAGTCTTTTATCTTGGCAGTGTTCTGCCCTTTCACTTTTCTCCAGGACATCTGACCAAATGACCAAGCTTGTGAATCTCATTATTAAGACCCATTTTTGTCTCATAGGTAGAAGAAACTTTGTTAGCTGATCTTTCATGTGTTTTTTCACACTCACTCCAACATCTATAAAAATCTATAAAACATCTATAAAAATAAAAGTAATAACATTTCCTTTTCAAAGTTTTTTTTTGTTGTTGGTTTTTGGGTTTGTTTTTTGTTGTGKTTTTTTTTTTTTTTACTTGTTAATATTTGACAAAGCACAGAATTTACTAGTTTGGAAAGATTTTAAAGTATATGAGGTCTTTACCATCTACCAGCCACTGTGAAAAACTATGCTGATGCCAGCTAGTAAGGTTATTTCTGYGTACTGGGAGTAAAGGGTTTTATTCTTTATATATTAGAGCAGTAGGGGCCCAGTGAGTTGATAAATTCTCCAAAGATACACGTGCAGCAGGCAAAAGCTGAAGATTCAAGTTGAAGGAACCACAGTATCTCATGCCAGGAGTAGTCATGACCAAGAGTAACTCTTGTGAATCCAAAGAAAGTCTCTAGTTTTTAATTCAACACAAGCTGTGCTAAGCTTATAAAAATAATTTATTTTTTTATTAATTATAATATGAATATTATAAGTGAAATGTGGCAGAGCTGGGCTATGTAGGACAAACAATGACTGATGCTGAGGATGGGAGTGATTTCTTCCGGAGTCAGGATACAACTCTGAAGTGATTTGTGTATGTCCCAGCTCAAGCTGGAAAGCTGGATTCCCAGGGCTTACATATTAGGGTATGTTGTAACATGCCCATGTAGGAGTGTTCATGTTTAGTATGAAACACAGCACTGTGAGGGGGCTGGTGCATGCCTAGATCTTAACATGATATGCGATTGAAATTTTGCTGAATTGTGCACCGAGATTAGATCACCATATGCAATGGACCTTTCCTCTACAGCTGTAAAACTTAACATGTAGAACTCCTGATTTTCACTTGCAAACAAACTTCTATCTAGCGCAGCTTAATGTGGTGCTGCCACGTCCTGTGGCCRTGTGGTAGCTCTGATTGCTCCACTGTAATATCAGCTTTGTTTCTAGTTATTCTGTCTTCCCCCAGAGCTACTTTGTGGACTAGTGTGGACAGGGTAGGATACACAATCCCCATGGCACTGACAACTGTGATTCAGAACCTCTGTGAAAAGATAAAGAAATTTCCTAAAGGTCTGCACAGCTTGGCCATGGGCACTCATGAGCACTGCCTTACGGGCACTGTCAGGGCTTGGAGTGCACCTCCCTTCTAGAATATTAGTTGGCTGAGTCAAGGAGTTTAGCTGGTTGATCCAAGGTCAGCTTCATTGCCGGTAAGAGYTGTTGTGAAGAGGCTAAAAGAGAGGTCCTGCACCACCTTTCCCATGGGAGCTACTTTTAGGCTGTGGCTGTACTGCCAGCCCCCACCTGGGCTACATTGCAGCTGTGTTGAAGCTACATCTGCACTTGGGCTTGTGCATCCTCAATCAGGACCTGGTGCTGGACGATCACTGGGCTGTTTCTGACYCTGGCCACTGTCTCTGGCCCTGATCCTGACCTGGACTTGCCACTTCTTATGGTCAGGTCACAGTTCCTGCCTGCCTTGTTACACCCACTGATGGCAGCTCCCTTTCCTGGAGATCAACTGGCCCTTGCTGCTCCCTGAAGGCTAAGGTCTGAAGCTGATTGTAGAGAGAAGCCAAGCATTTTGATTAACTATACGAGAACTTTKCATTCAGGCTGGTTGCAAAGGTCCATGGAAGCCTCCAGCTCCACTGGATCATGCTCAACCCCAAGTTGGGTGTTCAGTTCTCAACAGCCAACATGACAGCTCTGTACAGGACACATTACTATGATTTAAATATTTAATGGACAGCTTTCATCTGGCTAATCATCTTGGATACTTCACCATAGGATGTGTTTTCCTTTTATACACATAAAATGCCAACTATTTCAATGTTATGTTCTTCTATTATTCTCTAACAGTGTGGCGCTACATTATTCCCCGCTGTAGAAAAAGCTATTAAAAATCAAGAAACAACATGAGTTTGTCTTACCCTAGATGCCTTTTCCCCAAATGAATCTTCCTTTTCTGATTTTGTTTTTCTTTTTATCCTATCTTTCAAGCTATCTTGGTACAACAGCTAATCCCTCATTCATATTTACAATTCCTCCTCTCAATGGGTATGGGGCAGCAGACAATGGAGTTTTGCTATCTTAAATGAGCTGAGGAGCTAGTCTCAGTTTGTCTTTAGAATTTTTTCTTTTGTCATCCCGGTCCTTGGAACATGGGTACACATACGTGAAAGGCCATTATCGTATTTTGCTGAAAAATGATCAAACTTTTTCAGACATAATTATAGATGGTTACGTGACATAGTCTTTTCTAGTCTAAACTAAGGCTGCTTGCTTTACTTAGGGTGCATTGAAAAAGGAATTTGATATATGATAGCCAAAGAAATTAAACAATCTTTCTCCCCTTCACAACTCTCTCTTTGTCTACCGTCTTCATGTTTCTGTTTTCTTTGCTGCATACCTTCCCAGAGCTCTGGTGGTGAATGTTAATGATGAAATGTTTGATTCTACTCTACCCAATCATTGTCAGAAAATTAAGCCCCACACAGTGTATACTTTAAGCATGATGATATATTCYCACAAATGAATAATGATGATATACAAAGGAGCTGAAATTCTGATTAGCAAACATTTCACCAACTGGCCAGGAAAGAATAGCAATTAATAGAAAAAGGATTGTGGAAGGGACAATGTTTCTTTTTCTTTTAAAGGTCATTTATTTTTGCTAAGAAAAATAGGTTAGAAAAATCCGAGCAGGGTATATGCCAGAAAAAATAAATTAACACCTGCAACTCTGCCATTTTAAAATGACGTTTTCCTAAGCAGTTCACCATGAAGAAATGATAGTAGACGATATTCCTGCTTAGTCAGAAGTGACAGAGCCATTTGATTTCATGAGCAGTAAATAGGACATACGACCTCAGTAAAAATAACAGCAACCAACTAGCAGATTCAGCAATAAAACCAGATTAACATAATGGGGAAAGAACATTGCAACATTGTGTGGAGATTTTGACTTCAGTTACTCTGATGTGTATCAGAGTCAGCTGATATAAGTAAAAAAATACACATACTTCAATGCATATGAGCTGAGAATTTTGGGTCGAAGTTTTAATTACCGTGATCAAAAGAGTAGAGATGACTTAGAGATTATGTCTCAGTTTACAATGATAAAAAAGATATTTTCCTGCCCAGAATTTTGCACTTCTGTTCTCTGGTAAAKATTCTGTGTTGTTTTCTACACTAATAAATCTTTATTCATTCCAASACCTTTTGCCTTGCAGCAGAGTGTTTCTCTTTAAGAACTTCCTAATTTTTTATGCTGTTGGTTAATTATACTTTACACATAAATTTTAGAAATTATTTGCTGCCCCAGATAGGTGGGACATACCATCAGCTCCTATACTGTTGCTATTACCAGAGTGTAAATTTTGCTAACTTTATCACCTAGTCCCTCCAGGATCATAGAGACTGCTCATGTCCACTGTTGACACAGTTACCCCGGGGTCATAAACATAATGCAGTGTATTAAGTATATAACATTACTTAGAAATGAAAGCAGTGAGGAAAAAAATATTTCTGACATTCCTTTCTCTATCACCTCAGTAAAAAGAGAGGGCCACCAAGGCCTATATTTTGCATTATTAAGTCAACCTAAAATTCAGGGTACAAATTATTATGGGAGTTGTTTCTAAGAGCTTCCATAGCTCCAATCTGAGTCAGACACATTGACATCAAAGGACAAAAGAAGTATAACAAACTTCAGGAGGAATGCAAGAAAGGGGTGGAACAGATGGAGCAGGATGACTTTGGTGGTGCATAATAGAGTTGTCACAGATATTTAAAGAGAGATCAGAATCTAATTCTGATTTTACACAGTTTTTTTGATAGGTAATGTAGAGGCTGGGACAGTAATAGAGGGCAGCTTCTTAAACTCATCCTTCCTACCCCACACTAAGACAATAAGAGAATTTGATCCATTATTCTTGAAAATTTGTCATCTTTAATAGAAAACAACTACTAACAATTGTGATTTTTTCTGATGACCTAAGATCTCAATGAATGGTATCAATATACAGTGGAAAATTTAAAATGTAAACAGACTTGGATCTGGTAACTTTAAAGTCCCATTTCTGCTGTTTATTGCAGAAACCAAAAGTCCAAAAATAAGCCCAAATTCATCGGGGGAAAAAAAAAGAAAAAAAGGGTAGGSGGATTAGAGATCCTTGTGGTTCACTATATGGTAGCCAGTATACATGGAAGTTTCTTGCCTTGGGGTACATCACTATCTCCTTTTCAATAAAAGTGTTTCCCATTAAACATGAGGTACAAAAGAAAACTACTAAGTTCCTTTCCCCATCTTCTTTCAGTTCAAGCCCTAAACAAAAACAAATATGTTTGAATCACTTTAGACAAGATTACATAGAAGTCTCCTGCACACTTGTGAAATGAGGGATTGTTCACCTGTGTGGAGAGAGAACAATCATTCTTTCCACGAGATGAACTGCCTTTTCATCCCAGAGGTTTATGATTCTATCATATGATTTTCTAAGTGCACACTGTATTCTGAGGAACAAAAACAAGACTGCTGACCGACAGAAATCATTGAATGAAAAGTTGTATTGATGATGAAAAAGTTCAGTACTGAGAGGTGGCCAGCAATTCCAGTTTCCTCTGCTCATCTGTGTACCAGTGGGTGAATATCCAGACAAGGTCTAATGAACAGATGAACAGTTCAGAGAGAAAGCTATGATTCAAAAAGCCTTTATGGTTTCCTTTGCAACTAAATTTTTCACATAGTTTTGGCTATGCTTTCACAGTGCAGTATATCTTTGCTATTCTATTTCACTATTCTTTATGAAATTAACCCTCATATTCCTGAGAATCTGTAGGCTGCATGGTGCAGCCCCACTTCCTTGGCTTAATGTTTACAAAAGGCACTTGGACTGAAAGGTAATGACAGAATATTTTATCATTGTTACCAGAGCATGCAAGAAGAAAGCAGTCTTGAGGAAATAGCAATTGGCAGGAAGTAGATTGTACTGGGCAAGGAGGAGAAGACAGGAAAGGTAGAGATGATACGGTGATTTAAATTTAAGCCTCAGCAATTTTCAAAAAGAGTTCTTTCTCTGAGGAATAAGAACTGCAATGGGAGACCCCCAACTCACAAAGTATTCTGGAATCTCTTACCATGAACTTTCAGAATGATTAAAAAAAAGTAAATAATGTTTTCGCTGATGTGCTCTGAGACCATGATAATACTTCACTAAGGCCACTATACAGTCAAACACCAGTCGGTCACTGATAGCCTGAAATGGACCTGAACCAATGAACTAAGTTAACATTTTCAAAAGCATGTAAATGACCTGGCTTCTTAGCAAAGTTTTCAAATGTGTCTGAGAAAGGTGAGGTGCTTAAATATGCTGATACCTGGCTATATTTTTCCCCCTTCAGAAATGTCAATGAACTTAACTTTTATTGATTTCAATGACATTAATTTCAATGAGAGTGGACTAGCAAGACACTTTCAGAAAATCCTGCCAAGCATCTACATCAAACTTAAATCCCCTAAATACCTTTGTAAATCTGACCCTTTTGTACTTAGAAATACTTAGAATCACAGTGAAGGGCAGTGGGATTTGGACTCTGAGCTACCTGTGACTTAGACAAGTAGTTTCTTTCGGAAATCCTCAAACATGAGAATGAATTTGTTACTTCACACTCTCCTGTGATATTTTCTTCTTTCAGTCCATTGACATGAACAAGTATAATATGCAGGCATGTGGTTTACAGTACGATAGCAGTGAAGTAGGACATACAGCGGTAAAATAGTAAGTAAGAAACAAATGAAGGTTGTGATTTATATTCATCCTGGATAAATCTGAATAGAGAACAGGACAATAGAGGTGAATGTACTTGAGAAGAGATATAAAAATTGAAATAGGAACAACGACTAAACATTTTTTTTTTAACCGAATACATTTTTCTGAGAGACTTATATAATATGAAATCCCCGGTAGTGCTGAGAAATGGCTGGCTGTTATTCCTGTTATTCCTGTTATTCCAAAGAAYCAACACCATCAGACCCTTAAAAGAAAAAGGGGAAAAAAACGTGCTTTTCCAAATGCCACAATTCATTGAAATGACTAAGGACAGATTTCATGAGTCTCAGACCTTAGGAAGACCCTTAGGAGAAGCACAAACTCCACCCACTCAACACCATCTCAACAAAGCAACAAGGGGTCACAGTCTTAAAGGTCCAGAAGGGTCCAAGAAAACAAAGACTTTCCTGCCATTCATTTGTGTATGTATGAGCTTATTTTTACAGTTTCCAGGGAGTAAATGAAATAATTTTGTTCCTTGTCCTGACTAGTCCTGATTCATGACTATACAGATCAAGAATTTCCTGCCATGGAGTCCAAYGCAAAGAAACATTTGTCTTATACAGAAAATATTATTTTGTTTCGGTGTCTCTTACAGAGACTGTTTTCTCATAACCATTTCTTACTGTTTTGCCACTTGAATGGCAAATTAATTTTGTTGCCAACATAAGACTGAAATGGAAATGGCATGTATAAACCTCTTACTGTTAGTTTTACTTGGATTGCCAAGGACATTTTCTCTCTGTCATATTGAGAATAATTTTCACATTCAAATGAAAATTTCTGCATTTTTTTTTTTTTAAATTATACATAAAACCCAAAAATGTATTTTGGCAATTCAAAACCGTTGTTGCAAATATATCATTATTAGTTTTATTCATCTCTCAACAATCAATCCATCCCCCACAAAATCAAAGAAAACTGCAGTAAATATGTAAACATTTCATGTTCATGTTAAAATATTTACTGTAAGTAAACTTAGGTTTATTGTGGAGTGATCACAATCTGTCTGTATCTTTGGGCTTGTATGACTTCAGTTCAGGTACTTTTGCATCCATACTGTCAGCTGCAGACCATCATGTCTTCATCTGCCATTTTCAGAATACTACAGATGTCTACAAATCCCACATTCTCTGGTTGCATCAATGTCTTTCCAAGAAGGACGCCATAGATGTGCAACAAAATTTCCAGGGTGGATGGGATGGACTGTGGCAGTGGGACTTTAAACAATCAATCCAAACAGTTGACCTTGTAGTGTAGCTAGGTCTGTGCCTGAGTCCAGACTGTGGCTGTGTCATGTCAGGTATCCTCCATCCATATGTAAATGCCCTAAGACTTTCCTTAAATCTGAATTTCACCATGAGTTGGCCTGCACCTAGTGCAGGCAGACAGTACATTTGAATATCATCCAAACCTGGTCTGATCTAATTGACTTGAATTTACATTTGATAAATAGGATAAATGTACCCTTACAGGACCAGAATTTCCTTGTTTGCACTGGGTTACAGCTTATTCAGCAAGCAATCTACAGGACTTAATGAGGCAACTCTTATGGCATGAATGCTAAACTTGCCCTCTTTTCTGCTACTGATAGCTAGACTGTGCAGTAATTCTGATGGGCAGGACATACTCCTAGGAATTATCAGTAGAAACACTCATGAAAGGAAATGATCACATGGATGAGTGACAACTGCACAAATCTGCCTCTGAACCAACAGTGAACTCTAACTCCAGTTCTTTAACATCTTCTCTTTCCAGTGTCTCAGGGGAGATGATTTTCTCCACAGCAAAACTGCACAAGGTAGATTTGACACATTTGGGTCTAAATTAAACTACTGAAAGTAGATTGTCGCATCTGAGTTTAAATTAAACTCTGTTTTAAATAAAATTATAAGTTTGGAAGAATGTACAGGARGTATAGAACAAAAAGTCAATTGCATGATGATAAGATCAAGGGTTTTTTTCAGTTCGGAATAATAGCCTGAAAACTTAAACTTTGGCATTTATCAAAATAAAGTACAAGYTGATTGTAAATCACAATGTATGGAAACTTTTGTTAAACGTACATATATTTAGCTTTGGAGTTTTAATAACTGTTGCTGGAAAGTACATAGCTTTACTTCAGCTTTGTTGTTTACTGTTTACTCTAGCTGAAACTTTGCTTCATATCTGATTTCCAGTTCTCTACTGTTTCCTTAGGTTTTGTTTCAGTAAATATGATTGATAATATTTTCAAATGTATCTGAAAATAATTTAGAAATTTAAGAATGTAGGGTGGGAATCAGCTTATTTGATACACACATACACACCCTGGAGGGGGGGGAATATAAAAAAATATTTGCTTTAGAAAACCTTACAGGTAATACAGAGAATGATCACATCTGCTTCCTTGTAGCCCTGCACATCTCTGTAGGTTTCTGTAATGATAAAACTCTCCACARGGCTGGTAACTCCTTTTGTGCTTAACTGTAGCACTCAATACAAGTTGACAATCACCTACCTCCCATCTACAGTCCTTTGACATCCATATTTGGATGGAGAGTCACCTACACTTTCCCAAAGTCCACCGCAGAATCTAGAAAATTTACATTTGATTAGGACTACAAATCCTTTCAGCTCCAGTGATGCATTAGGTAGTATGTGTTTCTTGCCTAATGGTGTGATGGCTATGGTACAGCACCATGCCCACAGAATATTCRTATACTTTATTTTAGATAAAATGTAGAATGTTCCCTAGAAAGAGGGATTCGAACCAGTTAAGTCTGCTTTCTATAGATCTTCTGCTATTATTGAACTATAATGCTGAATGTAAAGCACTAGATGGGGTGAGTCCTAAGTGGACTAATACTAATTACATCCTACCAGTTCCCTGTGTTTTCAATACAGAGGTAAAAAGATAATTTATGTAAGCAGAATTTCCCCTGTTCAGGCCCTTAGGAGCACTTACAGCTCTCCACAGGTTGTACACAAAATTTGTMGTTTTACTTGCCTAAATATCAACAGAGATGATGGCACAACTCTCAGAGCAGGAGGCACAGGCTAGCTCAGACCCCAGGGTATTGGCTTGAGGTGATACATAGATCTATGGTGCCATGAGTACTAGAAGTATTCCTATTGCTCATCTCATTTAATGCTTATGGTACTAGAGCTGTTATGACAAGTAGGTGGAGACAATTAACATTTTGACCGCTACACTAAAGAAAAGTTTTTTAATATGTTTGATTAAGAAGAAAAATTGCTTAATTTTTATACGTGAATTCTGGATATGAATGTGGAAAGCAATCTGTGATTTTTCTTTTCTGTCTGAACAATAATGATTCTTCTAATGTCTTAGACCTTTGCTATTACAGGTTTATATGTTTGGGTTTTTTTAATGCCAAGGATCTCTAAATTACTCTAGTTAAATAAATACTAGCCAAAATGTCTATTTTTTTTCTATACTTAACCATCAGTGATGCTTATTTTCATGATCTAGCAGGATTTAATGCACTCTTTTTAAAAGGCAAAATTCTTCTATATGATTTATGACTTGGTTATTGGATTTCTCTCTTGAAGTTATAGCAATAATTGTTTTTGGAACTAAATAAAAATAAAATCCAGGTGAGTAATCCAAGGCCTTACTTTATAACGTCAGGGTGCCTTACTCCAGACAGTAAGAAACTTCCCTAGTGTAAATTGCTACATTTCCCCCTCTAACAAATTGTTCGCTGCAATAACAGTACAAATAATGACATATTCAATCTACTGGATTGCTTTGAGTAAGTACCACTATGACATTTATACTAAACCTCACCCAAGTTTCCCAGCCATCTTACTCTCAAATGTCTTTAATGATATGTGGAACCACTGGCCTCTCTGTCATCGTGCATGTTGTACCTTCACCATGGCTTGCCTCTGCCTAAAACTTCCCCTGGCAATGTGAGCTGGAGCTTGTCTCATACAGACAACCCATAATGAAGTTACACCACAGCTATAGAACTCCATGGGCAGCTAGAGGAAAGAACTGCGGCTCATTATTTTTCTTTTGCCCAGTTACTGCAGTGACTGGGGAACAAGGGGATAGTAATTTACTGCTGGCAGACATAAGCAGCAGCTTTCTGCCACTTACACCTCCTCCCCTGCCACCCAGGGAGCTGGAGCTCCACCCACTAGCCAGCACTGGTAAAGAAATAAATGGGCATACAGTATTTTTTTTCCTTGTTTACTTGCAAGATACAGAGAAAAATATAGGATACACTTACTCCCTGAAGTCCAAGACACTTTATGGCTAAGAAAAAGCCATGGCATGTAACAAAACAAGAAATAGACAAGTATGCACTTTTGTTCTTGCTTACAACAGTGCGACTTCATTGGAGCTCTGGTCCCTTATTGTATGATTCTTCAGCAGAATCAATAATTGAGACATCCACAATGATAAAAGGAGGTTAGGATGAAAAGAGTGGAGCACAGCAAACAGATATATAGAACAGAATGTAACAGCATATTCTATTGACCACAAAATTTTCCCTCATTTTATTCATATTTATTGAAATGTTCCCCTTTTGTTTCACAGACAGAGTAAAGGGAGAGTCATTAATACATATCTCCATAGAGTTATAAGGAGGCTATAAGAGATGTTATATTGTTATGCAGATGGCCCTTGGTCTAGGAGGCTTGAATAAAGTACCATTGTGCTTCTCATTAACTCTAAAATGACTATGTCAATTGCTTTGCTATGTTTGAAACCTTCTGTTCTCATATGTTTTGATGAGTTGTTTATTCACAAAAAAACACTTGGATGTGTTGTTGGCCTCAAAGCAGCACTCAGAAAGGTACTGGAGTTGGCAGAATTAGCTTACACCCACTTGTCAGGCTAGCAGAATGCATTAACAAACTTCAGGAAGTGTTCCCTTAGACCATCATTGATTGAAGGGTAATGTCTATGACTGTAGCCTGTAAATATTTCCTGGCAGTAATTCAATATATCTGGAGCTCACTGTTCTGTAATGAACTGCAACTCTAACTTCCTGTTAAGCTAAGCTAGCATCCAAGTTTGTTACAGAAGTCTTTAAGAAACGAGGCTACCATGATCCTTACTCAACTCTTTAAAAGATTAGTAGTAAATTAAATGCTGGCACACAAAGTAAATTAGAACATCAAACGATACTGGAATAATAAACTTTAAACAGCATACCAAATTATGTTCAGCTTGCAAAAGGCAAGATATGTAAATTAAGCCCAACGCACCAGGCAACCACTGTGCATATAACCGTGTGAAATGTAATGGGAGGTGCATGTATTTATAGCCGTTTTGAAGTTATTCGACTGATGCCTGCATAGGTAGCCTCCAGGAGTACATTAAGGCAAATGTTGACATATGGTTTAGTCCTGCATTTGCAAATATATACTGCACAACCACATACGTTTATTTACTGATCAGGTGCTTGGGAGAAAACAGTTTGTTTCTTGGATATTACCTCACCTACTTTAAAGGATGATCAGATGTATGCATGGATACCTTTGCTTTCTCCAGGGCTTCCCACAGCTTGTTGTGCTCCTGCACATGGAAAAACTGTGATTTTTGGAAAGGAAGAGATCTTATGTATAAACTATATGCATGCAGAGAGAGGGGAAAGGGAGGGGAATCTTCCCTTATTTGCATGATAGAATCATTAAGGTTGGAAAAGACCTTTAAGATCATTGAGTCGATCTTGATAGAAGAATCAAACCCCATTCCCACCCCAGGTAACTGTGCACTGCAGTGCTAGGAGGTGTATATGAAGTATGTGGTTGAGTATTCTAAATAGACTGCATAGGCATAGTGGGGGTTGAGAGAAGAGTTATATTTTACAGACAGGGAGCAAAAAATCACAATTTTTCAGAAATATATAAAGTAATTTCCAGAACTGTATATTTTAGCAGGTATCTTGGCATGGTGATGCCTAAGAACAGTCCTTGGGTTGCCAGCAGAGCAGCCCAAGCTGTCGGAGAGCATGTCTGCAAATGAGATTCGACCTGAGGTCCTCTGTCTGGTTGGATTAGCAAGTGCTGTATATGACTTTCTCTGCATTGCTGCTTACATGTTCTGGCCGGAATGTCCCACACTGTATATCCAAAACAGGATTTATATTAATTTTAAAATTGGCATATTAAAAAGAGCAGGAAAGCACACACAGTTCTTTTCTACTCCATTCCAGGTGAATGCTTTCACCTTTGGGCAGCAGAGCAGTGCTACCTTTTGCATACTTTTTCCTCTGGCTTCATGATGTGCATTCCTGCCAAAACAGCATCCTATTTTCAAAAGGAAAGGCTTGCAGCTCAGTGATCTTGATGAGATGTGGTTCTAACCCTTCGAGGCTAAGGGTATTTTAAACTCCACATTTCTTGACTGAATTCTTTTATCACTAAGCTAACACAAGCAGCACTATTCTTTTCTCTGTACATTTTTTAGAATAAATTCAGTGGTACTGGTATGTGTTAAACAAAGCCTTGAGGACTCCTGTGTGATTGGCTGCTCACAATTGGGCAGCATGCTCCTAAACCCGTTCAAAAAAAAGTGCAACTGGACGTGTTAAAGAGTATTCTTAAGCTCCTAAAGAATATTCATTTGAAAATKGCGATGTCCATAGAGGGCTTATGTGCAGAGGTTTAGGATCCCTAAAGACCACCTTATGCACCTACGTCCTTTTTCATATCTGATCATACTTCTCTCCATTTATGTTTTAGTTCTGAACACTATGCTGAGCATAACATAGAATTATCAGGAGAGTCTCACCAGCTAGGTTTCTTTCTTCTGTTCGAAAAAAAAAGAAATTGGAAAATGTGTCACACTGAATAGCAAAAACATACTCTCTATAAAACATCAGAAGGCCATTCTCAGCTTAGAAATATTCAAGAACAAATACACATTATGAAAACAAACAAAACATGAAGTATGAAATTTAAACCTTCCTACCTGAGAAGCTTTAGCTGCCTCTGAATTTATATTCAAGTTTATGTATTATGAGCAATATCATTAGTTTTTTTACTCAAATTGCCTGCAAAGAGTAAGGTAGCCATTGCTATTAAAAAAAAAAAAAATAAAAGAGAGAAGTATCTTAAATCCCTATTTGGTGGTAATGTTTTATTACACTGCATATATTATTTATATAAAGGATTAAAAAACGTATTAAAACAGAAATGCCTTCTTAATAGCTATTGCTTTGTGAGCGCTGCCCTGCATTAGTACAATCGATTTTCACATCATTTTCATGCTCCTGCAGTATGTCTACCCTATTTGAAATGCACGGATTTGCTGTAAGGATAGGATATTGTCGCCATCCATAAGACAGCAGCTAGATTTATGGGAACTCTGAAATCACTTTAAAAACTCCTTAAGTCTCTTTCTAGTGTGATCATTTTCCTCCTGGGTCCAAGATCTCTTTAACTGTTCTAGGGCTCTGTCTCGAGTCTGGAAGAGAAGTTCACCATGATGTTGCCAGGCAGTAACTCATCCATCACTCATGGTATGTTCTGTGAGTACTGATTGCACAATATCATTTTCTCCACGTACTGAGGATGCTTCACTTGTCAGAGGCCTTTGAAAGTAGTCAGCTTTCATCAATGGATCTTGACAACATGGAAAGAATGAGTCACCTGAAGGAAGCGTAGAACAGAGCATTTCAAAAGTGGTATCTGAAGACTGATTATTCTTTGTCCTTGACACCCTGCCAAGGGCTAGATACACTGAACATTTGGGAATTAATGGAGCCTACAAATCACTGCTTGCCTACAATCCCATTCAGGCCACAAGAGGATAGCAGGCATGACTTCAGTTCAGTTTTTATTACATGTTGTAAACTTTTTACTGTTCTGATATGTATTGTCATTCATGTGTCAAGATTGGGCTCTGACAGGGTGTCTGACCTGATTGAGATCAACAATGCTCTGTTAAAGCTGAAAAATTTAGCTTTAACAATAGTCCCACTATTGTGGGACTTCCTTTAATCAAACACAGTCAATAGCTGTGCCATATGGAAACAAAACAGGGGGGTGGTGTTAGCATGTAGCAATGTTACTAGGCGAGACGCCTCCATGTAGGAACATACTGCCAAAGTGTGCTGTGCTGTGTGAGCCACACACTGTGACGTTCCCTTTCTTGTTAGAGAAGCCTTTGCCCTGATGTACTTCCTGCTACTCTCTGCTTCAATATTGTTGTAGATTTTTTAGACCCAAAGAGACATCACCAAAAGTTTTGGCTGAATATTGAGGACGTTCTCTTTGTACTGTTTTAAAATCTTTTATAGGGGGATCAGCATGCTATGGTATAGGACTAATCTTCCCTAACATTATAAATGCCAGTGGTCAGCTTGTCCTCTTAAGTGAGAATCTGGTATCAAGTAACTGTTTTTTTTTCCCCTTCACTTTAAAAAAAGCATTTTGTCCTGTAAACGCTAGAAAAGGTAACAATAACAGTGTTTTCACAGCCATTTGTAATTCTAAACAAAGACGACGACCAATGGGGCCATATTGCCCCAAAGCACGCTTCAGATTTGAGTTACAGATCTTTAGGTACAGGGTGCCCACTCATAAATGGAAAGATGAGACCACTCAGAAAATGACACCATACTCTTTGAACAACATCTGCAAACAATACTGTTCCCTAGTTGTATGTCAAAGTTCTTCCAACTCAAATGAAACATTACAGTGCAGCTAACATCCAAACCAAATGAGCACATCGAGAAGATGCCTGTGCATGGAGAGTCACAGAGCCATTTTAATGTAGACAGCTGAATCTGCAGGATGTAAACCAGCATGAATTTAAGAACTCATTTTCCTCTGAATATTTAAAGTCAAAGTATGTATTTTCTGGAACCACCAAAGTATTCCAAAAGTTATGGTATATTTTTTCATAAGATAGCACTGATGTAAAATGCTTTTAAAAGGTTCTATAATCTCTACCATTAACCTGTAATACCATTTAGAAGGAAACCTTCAGATATTATTTATCTTACTGGGATCTATAAATCTTTGCAGCTCCTTAACAATTGAACCACTGTTTATATCTCTCTTGTTGAATACAGACAAATAGCTCATTCTAATACATAGGAAGGAAAGCAATAATTCACAGATTAAATAAAACCTTTTAAAGTTGAAGGTGCTTTTGATCCTGACATAACATAATGGCCTCTGAAACAACAGAAGTGTTGTGTGAACCAGTCATTTATATTTCCATAGACTGCAGCAGTTATAAAGTGTTGAGATGGAAATTATTTCCTAACACTGGCTCTGTATTTTGATAAACAAGGTGTGATGAACTCAAGAATATTTTAGCACAGTGGCATTATAAGCATAGTTTTTCAGTGATGACAAGAATTTCTAGTAGTGGCCATTTTATAGATTGACAAAAATTACCTGACCTAGTCTAGACACCTTCCAAAACCTTATTTTTTGATATGGTGTAATATCCAGCATAGTCTAAAAACACCCAAGTGAATGAGCTTCCACTTAATTCTTTGGGTCAGCATAACCTAAAAAATCAAACATTTGAGAACTTTTCTCTAATGTTTAGCCTGCATTTTCTTTAGTTTAATGTCCCTAGTTCTGCATTTTTGTCCTTTACAATAACTTAACTCCACCTGCTTTGGTAATTAAACCCCTTCAATATGTATACATAGGCAATGTAGCATATCTTTGACAGATAATTAAGGACAATAGATCAAATTAAAATAAAAAATTGTGAAACAAGAAAAAATTACACTGATAAGAAAAGGACTGTGCTATAATTTTGCAATTGATTTGCCATGGCCTTCTAATTTCTTCAAGCAATTAGAAAGTCAAAATGTAAAAAAGTTTCAGGACTAGAACCAAAGTAACAGAATAAATCAGCATGTAAGCTTTCCTCCAAATTAGGTAACAGCAGTAAAATCAAGCAACTATCTAAATAATACAAAATTAATATTAATAAACAAAAACCTGGCATGGCTGTGCAAATATGTAGAATGTTTTACTTCAGAGGAAGTAGAACAGTGCATAGTGTGAGGTGAAATGTAATGTAACCCACCCAATTTGTACTGCAGCATTTGAATTTGTTCACAGTTGAAGAATCACAGGATGGTTGAGGTTGGCAGGGTGAGCTAGAGCAGGTTGCTCAGGGCTGTGTCCAGTCAGGTTTTAAATATCTTTGAGGATGGAGATTCCACAACCTCCCTGGGCAACTTGTTCTAGTGCTTGGCCACCCTCACAATAAAAAAGTGTTTCCTTAAGTCTGACTTGAATATCCCACACTTTAGTATGTTCCTTCTCGTCCTGTCAGTGAGCATCACTGAGAAGAGTCTGGCTCTGACTTCCTTACTCCCACTAATCAGATATTTATGCACATGCATAAGATCCCATCTGAGCCTTCTTTTCCCCAGGATGAACAATGCCAACTCTCTTGGCCCTTCTTCATATGCCAGATGCTCCAGTACCTTAATCATCTCTGCTGTCGTTTGCTACACTTGTTCCCAATACATTCATGTCTCTCTTTTACTGGGGAGCCCAGAACTGAACCAGTACTCCAGATGTGTCGCATGAGGACTGAGTAGAGGGAAGGGAGTACCTCCCTTGACCTGCCAACAATGCACAATTTTAGACTTCATGAGATTCCTTTCTTCCCATTTCTCCAACTCATCAAGGTTCCTCTGAATGGTGTCACAACTACTTCGTGTATCAACCAATCCTTCCATGTGGGGATTCTGAACGGCAGTGCTAAGGGCCTGCACGTTGAGCTGCTGTGAGAATGGAATTTAACCAGCAGATGTGCACGTATGCCTGAGATAAGACCTGAACATGTTGCTCCAGCTTGTTATTCTGTAAGGGAGCTGAAAACTTCAAGAGAATCGTGTGATTGGCTAAGTCCAAGGTTGAGAACAAACGTGTGGATCATTGCCAAGGAAAAGAGAGACTGTTTTTCTCAGTTTTTCTCAGGGATACGATCCGGGTGATGATTGGGGGAGACAGCAGTACCACMCCACTATAGTAAGGGATACATACTCCTGTATTGTATCTGTGCATGCATATGCGAGGGTCCGTGCCTTTACTTCTCCGACAAATGGTGGCCCGCTATGTGATTGGGTCGACAACGCTGCGGCGCCGGGAGATCTCCAGACGAACGATCCGCCTCAGCAGCTGGACTGACTGAAGCAAAAGCCTGGGACAATCGCCTCGCCGTCAGAGTGCAGGTGAGCGATTGGATAGTTATTAAGAATGGGAGAAGGGGTATCCGCGGAAGAGAAAGTTATTACACAGATATTGCTTAAAATACTACAGAGTAGAGGAATCAAATATGATGAATATAAGATAAAGCTTGCATTGAAGTGGCTCAGGGCCAACGGCTCTCGAGCTGACTCAGTTACGGCATTTGAAGTAAAAACATGGGAGGTAGCCGGTGAAAAAATCTGGGATGCTGCGTCCCGAGGAGACACGACCGCGAAAGAAATAATGACTACGTGGCGCCTAATACTAGAAGCATTAAAAGACAGAAAAGCTGAACGGAAAGCTTTGGGGGAAGTCATTTTGGCATTAGATTCTGAAAGTGGAAAAAGTTTAAAAGAGGAGGGCTCTGAACTATCGGAGCATGATTTGATTGATTTGTCGAAGGTYGAGGTCTCCAATACGGCAAAGCCTCCCTTGCCAGCCTTTGACATGCCGTCAGCAGGTGCGGAAGGCTATAGCCCCCCACTACCGACCGCACCCAAATCAGATTTCGATCCTAGAACCCGCTGGAAAAAAGTAAAAGAACAAGCGTTAGCGGAAGGACGTGATTTACATCTGGCCTTCCCTGTAATAGTGAAAAATAATGTACCTAACGAGTGGGCTCTGTTTCAGTGGGGCCAGATAAAAGAAGCATGCAGGGCTGTAGCAGATTACGGCCTGACGTCTCCATTTGCCGTGTCCCTTATCGAGAACATATTAGCAGGGCAAGTTGTCATGCCGTACGACATAAAAATGTTCGTCCAAATGATCTTGACGCCGACACAAAAACTGTTGTGGGAAAGCAAGTGGAAGGATTTGTGTCAGCTAGCGTCAATGGCAAATTCGGACAGGAATCAAGATGACCCACGCTTTGGCGCTGGCATTGCACAAATGATGAGGGAGGGAGACTTTGTTAACCCCCAGCTTCAAGCCCGACTGCACGTAGATATTCTAAACCAAGACGCGCAGCTGGCGATACAGGCGTTGTACAAACTACCCGAGATAGGAAAACCAGAACAATCATTTACGAAAATAACTCAAAAGAATGGTGAGCCGTTCATGTCATTTGTAGACAGATTGAGGGATGCCTTGGACAAACAAGTAGATAATAAAGAGGCAAAGAAGGCGCTCATAATGAAATTAGTAGTGGAAAATGCCAATCCGGACTGCTATAAAATCCTTCGTGGTCTACCTGCAAAAACTTCTCTAGTATAAATGATAGAAGCCTGTAATGTAGTAGGCTCCGTAGAACATCATACACAGAGCCTTGCATCTGCTTTCGCTGCTGCCTTGCATACCGGGGCAGCTCCAAAACGGTGTTTCTCCTGTGGTAACGTAGGGCATCTGAGTTACCAATGTCCTACTCAAAAAGGGGGAAATCAAGGAGGTGGAAATCAGTACACCGGGGATATGCCCTCATTGTCATAAAGGGCGGCACTTCACAAACCAATGCCAGTCAAAATTTACAAAGGAAGGGAAGTCACTCCCACCTCGACAAAAGTCGGGAAACGGGAATCCAAGCGCGAGGCGGAACCGTGCTCTGACACAAATGCCGTCATCAGCATTCCACGATCCACAGGTGTGGGAAKTCTCGCCACCCTCACAGCAGGAACAAGCGGCAGTGCCCGAATGGATGTTTCCACAGTAACGGATGCTACATTATGGGACCAGGCAGTACATAAGATACCATTAAACGTACAGGGACCACTGAGATACGGCCTCAGCGCTTTGTTGATAGGCCGATCCAGCACCACATTGACCAGATTATTTGTTTTGCCTGGAGTTATCGATTCGGACTATACTGGAGTGGTACAGGTTTTGCCACAGGGAATGAAGAATTCTCCGATGATGTGCCAGTTATATGTGGACTATGCGTTGAAAGACATAAGGGCAAAAACCCCTTCACTTATCATTTACCATTATATGGATGATATTTTAATAGCAGGGAAGCCTGATAATCATTTGAAAGATATGATACCAGAATTATCAGATAAACTGAAGCGATTCAGTCTCGTTATAGCCCCAGAAAAAATACAAGTGACAGCTCCAGCATGGACTGCACCAGTGCCCGATAGGTTCGCACAGGCACGAATTTCCCATGAATTTTCCCATCAATCAGCAAAGGTCCTAGCAAGGCAATTTGGTCTATCCATAAACGATGCAAAGTTAATTGTTCAGACATGCACTGACTGTCAGCGACTCAGTACAATTAGYGTACCTGCTGTCAACCCCTGAGGGATTGCAGCCCTCCAACTCTGGCAAACTGATGTCACTCACTTTCCAGAGTTTGGCAGATTGAAATATGTCCATGTTTCCATAGATACCTTTTCTCGCACTATGTGGGCCACGGCACAGACAGGTGAGACAAGTAGACATGTGCAAGCACACTTTAAATAAGCGTGTGCAGCGCTTGGCATTCCTCAACAAATAAAAACTGATAATGGCCTGGCCTACATCAGCTATTCTACTCAAAAATTCTTTTCCCAATGGGGCATCACACATCACAGGTATCCCACATTCTCCCACCGGACAGGCGATCATTGAACGTGCCCACAAAACCTTAAAGGACTATTTAGAAAAACAAAAAGGGAGAATGATAGGGGAGACCCCACATAACCGGTTAGCAAAAGCGCTATATGTGTTAAACCACTTATCACTTCCCGGTGATGGCCGTAACCCACCCATAATAACACATTTTAAAACGTTACAGTGTACTCTATTGGAGCAAACGGAGAATGTCTTCTTTATGGTAAAATCTCTATCAACAGGTCAGTGGTTTGGGCCAGTTAGACTAGTAACCTGGGGACGAGGATATGCTTGTGTCATTACAGATCAAGGCTTGCAGTGGGTTCCTGCGCGATACGTACGACCCTACCTGAAAGCCCAGAAGGAGCACCCTGACACCACCGACCGAGTCGAAGAGAATAAACTGAACCTCGATCTTTTGGATAGTGATCGGCAATCCCCGACGGAGGAGGCGTTACCTGGAAACACTCCCCCTTGAATCTTCTTGTGTCCTATTTACAGGCGGTGTCAGGGGCAATTGAGGGAAAAATGTAAAATATGTGGTAAATTTATTATTTCGTGGACAGTGGCTCAGCAGTTGGGAATAACAGGGTGGTTCAAGGATGTGATAATGCAAGGAGGGATAATATTGATAGTCTTTTTATAAATCATAATGCTTGTACCTTGCTTGCTACAATGCGTTAGGAAAATGATTGAAGATTCTATGCAAAAAAAAAAAAAAAAAAAAAARAAAACTTTGGCTTGTAGAAAAACAAAAAGGGGGAATTGTGGGGATTCTGAACGGCAGTGCTAAGGGCCTGCACGTTGAGCTGCTGTGAGAATGGAATTTAACYAGCAGATGTGCACGTATGCCTGAGATAAGACCTGAACATGTTGCTCCAGCTTGTTATTCTGTAAGGGAGCTGAAAACTTCAAGAGAACCGTGTGATTGGCTAAGTCCAAGGTTGAGAACAAACGTGTGGATCATTGCCAAGGGAAAGAGAAACTGTTTTTCTCAGTTTTTCTCAGGGATACGATCCGGGTGATGACTGGGAGAGACAGCAGTACCACCCCACTATAGTAAGGGATATATACTCCTGTATTGTATCAATAAACGATTCTGTGCATGCATATGCAAGGGTCCGTGCCTTTACTTCTCTGACACTTCCAGCTTTGTATCTTCTGCAAATTTGTTGGGGATACACTTGGTCCCATCATCCATTTCATTAATGAAGAGCTGTTGACCTCTTCTCAAACAGTGTTGACCTCTTCTCAAACAGTATTGACCCCTGGGTTATAACACTATTGACTGGGATTTTGTGCTGCTGATCAAGCCTGGAAGTTCGGCCTGTTTTCAATCCACCTCATTGTCCAGTTATCTACTCCATTCATCAGTTTGACAGTAAGAGTTATATGGAAGACAGTGTCAAAAGCTTTACAAAGTCAAGATAAACAATATCAGCTGTTCTCACGTTATCCATTGAGCTAGTAATTTCGTAAAAGGCTGTCAGGCTGACCAGGCATGATTTCTCCTTCATAAATCCATGTTGACTATACCCATGTACCTTCATGTCCTGCATATGTTTTGAAATGCTTTCCAGAAGGATTTGCTTCATCACCTTCCCAGGCATTAAGGTGAGGCTGGCCAGCCGGTAGTTTCCCAGGTCCTCCTTCTTGTCCTTCTTGAAGATTGGAATAACATTCTTCTTTCCTCTACCCCTCAAGGAACCTTTCCCAATCACCACGGCCTTTCAAAGATTATTGAAAATGGTCCCACAATGATAGCAGCCAGCTCCCTTAGCACTTGTGGGTACATCCCATTAGGGCCTAATGAATTGTATATGTCCAGTTTGCTTAAATGTTCCCTAATAGAATCATCTTCCAGCCACTGTAAGTCTTCCTTGCTTTCAGACTTTCCCACTGGTCAGAGGGACCTGGAATAACTGAGGGCAAATCTTACTAGTAAAGACCAGGGTGAAGAAGGCATTGAGTACCTGGAGGTTTTCCACATTGTTTGTCACCAGGTCCTCTGTCCACTTCAGAAGCAGGTCCACATATTCTCCAGTCTTTCTTGTGCTGCTGATGTGCCTGTAGAAGCCTTTCTCATTGCCATTCAAAGTACCCATCAGATTCAGCACCAGSTGGGCTTTGGCTTTCCTAATCACATTCCTGCGGTCTTGGACAATGTATCTATACTCCTTCTTGGTCACCTCTTCCTGCTTCCATTTCTAGTACACTTACTTTCTATCTTTGACATTTGTTTGGAGATGTTTTTGTCCATTTGTGGGGTTCCCCTACTACCTTTACTTTATTGACAAATCTCCAAGCTCCTCACCTGCTATCAGGGCACTGACCTTATTCTGTCTTCAGCTTGTGATTAAATGTAATTCCCAAAACCTTTTTCCAGAAAAATGTTATGTATGTGGTTCATCCTGTATCAGCCTTGACTTTGTATCTGCCCCTATTCAGCTTTTTCCCACTATTTCTCCCACTTGTCAAAATAATTCTGAATCCTTGAATCCTACTCATCAACATCATTCCAGATCCTCCAAGCTTGGGGCGGTCATCCATCAACCAAGTCGTTGATTAAATATTTGAGTGGAACTGGGCACAGGATGAAATATCAGCCTCCTTCCATTTTGACAGGGAATCACTGATAACTAAAAGAGGACTGTGGTTTTCAATAGTTTTACATATCTCAGGGGAATTTGTTTGCAAAAATGTATTAATGTGGAACAGTGTAAAAATTAAGTCAAAGCCTCACATTTAAATGCAAATATCTAGTAGCAACAAAGGGAGGAATTTCTGTGAAAACAATAGATTTACTGAGTAGTGCCTTTTTTATTTATTAATAGTATTCCAATTATGTTTTAAAATGTTTTATACTATTTACCATACTGTATGTGTATTTGAGATATTAGATCTAAATGAAATGATGGAACTTGGTTTTATTAACACATTGCAATCTTCTAGTAAAAATAAGCAGTATTTGCTGCTACAAAATCCTAATGTCTAAATCTCTTTTGTAAAAGTCTAGAAAAGAGAATGCTGTTTTAGTTTTTGTAATGGTCTTAAGGTGAAATGCCACAGAAAGGGAAACGTGATAGAGTTTCAGGTCAGGTTGTGTCTGTATCCTTCTCCTCATTATACAAAGAACATAATGACAGAGCAGAATTTAATGGAAAACGAGAGTCTGCGAGGATCTGGCTAAAAAGTCAACTCATACAATGCGATGTAATGGTAGAGTATTCTAATCCAGTTTATTCCTTAGCTTGTAACTTGGTAAGACATTAAGTTGAAACAACAAATGCAGGAGGTTTAAAGTTAGGATTCATCTCATCTAACTTTAGCCATCTAGAAGTAAGTTGTCTAATTGGAGTGAATCATTTAGATGCTCTCTGTTGTTAATGGAAAGAAAAAGGCATCTCTACTCCTTCTTAAAATAAGTAGGAGTAATCTAATTTATTAGAGTTGCTTCTCTCTCTCAATTGACTAAGTGAGAGAATCTCTATACTCTATTTGAGACAGTAAAGTGGACTAAATCTTAGCTTATGCAAAGGGAGGGTATACGTTAAGAATTAGAATGAGCCATTCTCACTTTCCAGAACAAGAATCCACCATGAGTAATAGAGGAAAAGTCAAAGTTTGAATATGAATTTCTAGTAAAACCTATGAATTTGATACACTTAGCAATGTGAAAAGAATAGGCTTTTCTTTTAACAGCTCATGTCTTTTTTTCCCCTTTATTAATGAAATGAAACTTCAAGATGTGTAGTCAGCACTGTACCTTTCACTGAGATACCTCAAAGGCCATATTTATCCATAAAGATGTTACCATCTCACCTATAATGAAACAACAAAATATTCCTGCCGACACTTGTTTAACATCTTTATCAATGATCTGGACGAGGGGATCGAGTGCACCCTCAGTAACTTCGCAGACGACACCAAGATGGGTGGGAGTGTTGATCTGCCTGAGGGTAGGAAGGCTCTGCAGAGGGATCGGACAGGCTGGATCAATGGGCCGAGGCCAACTGTATGAGGTTTAACAAGACCAAGTGCCGGGTCCTGCACTTTTGTCACAACAACCCCAGGCAACGCTACAGGCTTGGGGAAGAGTGGCTGGAAAGCTGCCCAGCAGAAAAGGACCTGGGGGTGCTGGTCGACAGCCAGCTGAACATGAGCCGGCAATGTGCCCAGGTGGCCAAGAAGGCCAACGGCATCCTGGCCTGTGTCAGGAATAGCGTGGCCAGCAGGCAGAGGGAGGTGATCATGCCCCTGTACTCGGCACTGGTTAGGCCGCACCTCGAATACTGTGTTCAGTTTTGGGCCCCTCACTACAAGAAGGACACTGAGGTGCTGGAGCGTGTCCAAAGAAGGGCGACGAGGCTGGTGAAGGGTCTGGAGAACAAGTCTTATGAGGAGYGGCTGAGGGAGCTGGGGTTGTTTAGCCTGGAGAAGAGGAGGCTGAGGGGAGACCTTATCGCTCTCTACAACTACCTGAAAGGAGGCTGTAGAGAGGTGGGTGTTGGTCTCTTCTCCCAAGTAACAAGCGATAGGACGAGAGGAAATGGCCTCAAGTTGCGCCAGGGGAGGTTTAGATTGGATATTAGGAAAAATTTCTTCACTGAAAGGGTAGTCAAGCATTGGAACAGGCTGCCCAGGGAAGTGGTGGAGTCATCATCACTGGAGGCATTCAAAAAATGTGTGGATGTGGCGCTTCAGGACATGGTTTAGTGGGCATGGGTGCTGGGTTGATGGTTGGACTCGATGATCTTAAATGTCTTTTCCAACCTTAATGATTCTATGATTCTATGATTCTACCCCTAACTCAATAACATATAGGTAAAATCCTAGAGAGGTAGAGGACTATATTACCTCGATGCACACACATCCTGTTACAGTTACATTGGCTCTTCAGGGCGTTTCTTTCTGCATCAATTATGTTGTTTATAAATAACAATAATCATGCCACTTACAAATATAGTTGTATTGCAAAACAATCCTTATGTAGACCAGGCTTAAGCTAACAGGAAGGAAAAAATATGTGAGATGAAAATGTATAAGAATAATTATACCTAAATTCATACCTCCTTCTTGATAAATACCAATACACTTGCAGAACTCAGCCATTATGTAATATGGCATATGAAATATAATTAGGTAATAGTCCTTGTAATGTCCTTGAAATCTTTCCTGGTCCTTTCTTGAAAGTTGGAAGGCAGCTTGACATTTACTTCAAGTATTTACTTGTGGCACCTTGGAAAGTCTTGAGGAAAAATTATGCTTAATAGGTAGCTCATGGTAAAAGTGACTGAATTGTAGTGCATTGCTGTTGATAATATGGATCTATTTACCCAGTACTTGGTTAGAAGGAGAAAGGGAGAGCGGGGGGGTGGTGTCTGGGAGTATTCTCTTCCTAAAACAAAGCTGCTGAGAGGGAGAGAATTCAAAAGGTCAGCAAGGCATCAGGGGAAGTATTTGTAAAAGAGAAAAACAAAACAAACAGACAAAAAAATAGCTATTGCAAGTGAGCCCAGAACTGTCAGACATTTACTTAAAAAAAGGCAAGAAGAAAATATGTCCAAGAGAAATATTTCTACCTAGGGAAAATTTCTAGCTGGCTGGTTAATGCTAGGACTGCAACACATACTGCACACATCTACTAACATGGGCTGTGGGACTCTTGGCATATTTCTTTTATTAAACTGAAAGATTATTAAGAAAGCTTTGCATATGACTAGTGGTGAACTGTAACTGTACAAGGTTGTTACATTGCATGTGGATCAACCACGAGAATAGAATGAGGTACGGATTTTACCAAAGAATTGAATTATACAGCTGTTTCTCAGATAGTACTGTTGAGACCAAAAAATAAAGGATATAATTCTAGACTGAAGTGCGGAATTCATCCTAGTGATTTTAGACTTCCCAGAGCTTATTCCCTTAGTCTCCTTTCTAGTCCCTCTCTGCTCAAATTCCTAATTTACACTGCTATAAAATGAAATCTTCCTCTCTTCCCCAGCTTTTAATCCAGCTTCAGCCCTTTCTCTTGCCCTTGTCCCTTATTTGTGCCACAGCCTTCCCCCCAGACACGTTCTTCTTTTTCTCTCCCTGTTGTCAGCCCCCGGCAAGCCCTAGTTTGTTTTATCTTCATGTCCCACTCTCTCCTTTCAGTGTGCTCTGTTCCTGGATTCCGCTACTCCGTTCATGGATCCCGCTCTGGCCACCTATCCCTGCTGTCCTCACACCTTCTCCCCTTCCTCTGCCTCCATCTGATTTCTTCTCCCCTGCCACAATATTTCTTTCTCTCTAGACTCCAAAAGAGGGAGCAGTGAGACCATAGAGAGAGTTTCCCTGCTCACAGCTGCTGCGCGGGCTGCGGGGTTGCAGGGGGAGACCAACCGCATGTGCAGAGGGTTCATGCTGTGGTGCTGTGGGCATGCAACATCTGCAGCTCAGTCGGTCGCAGCAGCTGAAGGAGAGCACAACCCTCGTGGAGCAGGCAGAAAGCTGCCAGTCTGACCTCTGCTGCACACAGCCAAACTGCATAAGCATCCAAAGCTTATAGCTTGGCCACATTAAGGGAAAATTTCTGTGCCCACAGTTAACAGTGTGTTCCTTAAACGAACACCATTGTCTTGCCCATTCTAGATGGCCAAGGCTTCCTCTAAAACATAGAGGTAAATAAAACTGTAAAGGTATGTAGAGTGAGAAAGCATCTCGTTCACTGAGTTTAAGGACTCTTCAACAGAAAGGAAATAACATATATCTCGGAAAGTGACAACGAAGACGACAACAGACCAGAACCTTTCAGCCACCGGTTCATTAAAGGCACCACTCAGAGATATCCTTGAAGAGGGTCAACCTGAACTTGTAACTGATAAGAAGGGAAAAACAAGACTAACATCAGTATTATCAGATATTAAAGTGGGCTTGTGATATTTTGTAAAACTTTTCATAGGGTGTTCAGGGGAAAGGCCAACAGTGGGGAAAGGGAAGGATCAGGGTGGATTGGGAAGAAACAAGCACAGGAAAATGGAGAGGAGGAGGATAAAGGGACCAGCTGCCTACCTTCTTATTAAATCCTTTTACCAACCATTTTTTCTGTGTAAACTCACTCTGTATCCCTTATGTGTGAATGCTGCAAGGTCTACATGCCAGCAGCTGGAAAAGGGCTGAACTGGAAGAACTTACAGGTCTATGTGTCAGGAACTGGAGAGGCAAGGATGCATGCGTGTGTGTGAGGTCTAAATGCCAGCAACTGGAAAGACCTGGGTATGTTAATTTTTCCCCCATAAATACAATCCTGTATGCATGTGTGTGTATGTGTCATTTGCTAGCAAACTCTAAGCTGGACTAGCTGGCAGGTAGGAGGAGACCTGCATCAGGAAAGACTCAGGGTCTGAGTCAGTGGCTGGGAAAGGGACCCAGGGTCCAGGCATGGATATTAGGCAGAGTTAGCAGCCATCCTGATACTTGAGGAGTCTGTGATTGTGGGTGTATATGTGAGAATGCATCTAACAGATGGCCAACAGATGCAGCAGTTGTGCAGTAGTATCTGGGTTCTGCTTTGGGAGCTTCTGGACCTTCTGAGGACAAGCTCCAAGATCATTGGGAAATGCCTGGGGACCCCCTTAGAAACTTGAGGGTGCCTGCTGCTCTCAGGCAAGGGTGAGGTAAGGGGAGCTACAAGGGTGGGGGCACAAGGAAGCTCTAGTAGCTTCTATCAAACATGATCAGCTGTCCTTAGGGYGCTCTGAGCCTTTGTTGCAGCTGCCCCCTGATTAGAGAAGGTCAAGCACCCTTCAGCCAGTGCACAGGAGAGGATTATAGTAAAAGCCGGGCCCAGAACACATCTCTCAGAGGCAGCAGTTTGTGCAGAACGGTGTGAAGAAGGGGACTATCGTGGTTTAACACCAGCCAGCAACTAAGCACCTTACAGCCGCTCGCTCACTCCCCCCCCAGTAGGATGGGGGAGAGAATTGAAAGGGTAAAAATAAGAAAACTCGTGGGTTGAGATAAAGACAGTTTAATAGGTAAAGCAAAAGCCGCGCATGCAAGCAAAGCAAAACAAGGAATTCATTCACTACTTCCCATCAGATGTTCAGCCATCTCCAGGAAAGCAGGGCTCCATCACGCATAACAGTTACTTAGGAAGACAAATGCCATCACTCCGAACGTCCCACTTTCCTTCTTCTTCCCTCAGCCTTATATACTGAGCATGAYGTCATATGGTATGGAATACCCTGTTGGCCAGTTGGGTTGGTTAGCTGTCCTGGCTATGCTCCCTCCCAGCTTCTTGTCCACCTGGAAGAGCATGGGAAGCTGAAAAGTCTTTGACTAAAGTAAATGCAACTTAGCAACAACTAAAACACCAGTGTGTTATCAACATTATTCTCATACTAAATCCAAAATATAGCACTATACCAACTACTAGGAAGAAAATTAATTCTATCCCAGCYGAAACCAGGACRGGGGCCTCAGTTGAAATTGTGCTACTGTAACAGTCTCAGACATGGTGGTAACGTGCTACAGAGCAGTTTCTYCAGCAGATGTTGGAGCAGCTGTCCCGGCTAGGGCAGAGGCTTCGATGCAGACTGAGCCTCAGGTGGATGCAGTCCTCCAAGTCTCAGGCTGGAGGGAGTGCCTGGGGCCTCTCTCTGAAACCAGGAGAGAAGCACCTCTGTCCTGCAGGAGGTGAGCTGTCTTGGAGGAGCTGTGCTGCCAAGTGGAGGAGTTATGGGAAGAAGTGAGCAGGCTGCACAGCATTGGCAAAGATGAAAGGGAGATAGACAGGATCATCTCTGAGACTCAACAGCTTGAAAAGCCTAAGCCCCCATCTGCAATAGAGAAGCAAACAGTGTCTACCCCACTATCAAGGTAAAAGAAACCTCTAGAGAAGGGGAAGGATGGACTCTGATGACTCCTGGCAGGCTTCTGCCCCACCTGAGGGCTTACAGCTGTAAAATAGGTTCACCACCCTTGAAGTTGAAGGGGAGCCAGACGTACCTACAAACAACGAACCTGGTTCACTTAACCCTAAACCATGCAAGACTACCAGGAAGAAATGGCGAGTCATCGTAATGGGTGACTCCCTGCTGCAGTGGACAGAGGCACCCAACTGCCAACCCGACCAGTCATTTAGAGAGGTTTGCTGCCTGATGGGGTCAGGATCCGGGATGTTGTAGAGGGCTATTTGTGTGAGTTTTGGTAGTGTTATATATGGGTGTTACTAAGGGCAGTGCTTGTCTGTGTACCAGGCCACAGTGCCTTCTGTGTGTGGGGTGTGCGTGTGTCTCTGGGGTACACTCTCAGCTTTGGTGCTGGCTGAACCTGCAAACAGGAACAGCAGCAGCCACCTGCATGACAGTGGAGAGACCCCCAGGGTCCCASAGTGCACCCAGCTGCACTTCAGGACCCAGGTGTCATGAATAAGTGGTTTAGAGGCCGCTTAAAGAATCACCATCAAAGATWCTAGCAGAAAGTGATTTTAATAGTAACTTATAAAAGCACAACTTAACAGAGTTCAATGGCAAGGTCCACTCTATTACTTACTACACGGATAAAGTATACAAAGRAAAATCGTGTTATAACTGAGCTAGAATGATTTGTACAGAGACCGAGGACRAAAAGGGTAAGGAAACCCTCCCATTGAGTCGTGGGGTTCAGAGTAGACCCAGCTGGATCTACCCATAGTCTCAGACTTGGTCAATGGTTTATGTCTAAGGGATTGTATGCATTTAGCAGCAGTCTAAGGTTCATTCACAGTTTTAAGATGGATCACAAGATTTTAGCAGCACTTAATCATTAACTAATTTAACATTTACAAACTAAGTTAGAGTCTACTATAAGAGGAATCCAGAACTCTGGCTGGTCCAGTAGCATCCTTAACAAAACATTTTCCAAAAAAACCCATCCCTCCTGTGTGATTTTTATTTCTTTATAGCAGGAAAATAAAAAAAAAAATATCTCTAATAATATTTAGTCTTCGGCAAAACCCCAGAATGACATAATTCAGGTTAAACAGTTAAAATTAAACAAAGTTATAAGCAGTGAACAGGAGACAGTATGAGACAGCCTTATTTTTCCTGCTTATAATGTCATTCATTCACTTAAAGCGGCAAAAGCRCGAAGGCAAACGCGCAGGGAGAGAGAGGGAGYCCCAGCCCCCCCCAAGCCGGAGGAGCGAGCTCCAGRCGGGCGGCAGCTCTGACCCAGCGCGGGCGGSGACACGGGTGACGGCGGCCCAACCCCTCGCGTACAAGAGCAGCCCCYGGGGAGCGCGAGCGACCAGGACRGGCAAACAGGGCRTGGCGCATCAGAAGGGCGTGGCGCGGCAGTTTGCGCGGGCAGTTGGTGCGGGCCGGGCGCAGCCCCCCTCCCGGCTGTAGAGGCTGACTCAACTAGTGGTCATCGCCCTCCCAGAAGGGGACCTAGCGATGATTTCCACCCGGCCGAAAGCCATGGCCAGAAGGAGCGTGGCGACCCAGACGGAGCTCCCACACAAACATGCAGCTGTCCAGGTCTGCGGCTGCAGGGAGTGCCTGAGCCTGGCACTGGTGCCGCAGGGCAGCGGAGACAGCACCTGTGTGCGGTGTGACCAGGGGATGATCTGCTCAGCCTGGTGGCAGAGCTGAAGGAGGGAGTGGAGAGGTTAAGGAGCATTAGGGAGTGTGAGAGGGAGGTAGATTGGTGGAGCCACACGCTGCCATCCCTCAGGCAAAGGCAGCAGGTGGAGGCTCCCCAAGAAGCAGAGGACCCCCTACCCTCTTGCCACCAGGCAGAAGGAGGGGACCTAAGRGACCAGGGGGAACGGAAATGGGTCCCTGCGCGGCGTGCCAGGAGAGTCCCCTCCCGGCCTCCCTCACCTTCCCGGTTGCCCTTACACAAGAGATATGGGGCTCTGGAACTTGAGGGCCAGGGAAATGGGGATGTAGATGAAGGTCCATCCAAGGGGTTGCCTAGGTTCAGTCAGTCAGCCCCGCGCATTACGACTGCCTCTGTTAAGAAAAAAAGAAGGGTAATTGTCATAGGCGATTCCCTTCTGAGGGGAACAGAGGGCCCAATCTGCCGACCAGACCCATCCCACAGGGAAGTCTGCTCCTCCCTGAGGCCTGGGTTAGAGACATTACTAGGAGACTCCCTGGTCTGGTGTGGCCCTCTGACTGTTACCCGCTGTTAGTTGTGCAGGTTGGCAGCGATGAGGTTGCAGAGAGAAGTCCCAAAGCGATCAAAAGGGACTTCAGGGTGCTGGGCAGATTGGTGGCAGGGTCAGGAGCACAGGTAGTGTTCTCCTCAGTCCCGTCAGTGGCAGGGAAGAACACTGAAAGGAACAGGAAAATGCAACTGATTAACACGTGGCTCAGAGGCTGGTGCCATCAGTAATTTTGTCTTTTTTGATCATGGGGAGGTTTACATGGCACTGGGCCTGTTGGCAACAGATGGAGTWCAKCTGTCTCAAAGGGGGAAAAGGATTCTTGCTCATGAGATGGTGAGGCTCATGGAGAGGGCTTTAAACTAGGTTTGAAGGAGGAAGGGGATAAAACCAGGCTCGCTAGAGATGAGCCTAGGGGTGGCATGCCGATATCGGGGGTGAGATTGATAGCCCAGCTCAAGTGCATCTACACCAATGCACRCAGCATGGGCAGCAAACAGGAGGAGCTGGAAGCCATTGTGCAGCAGGGTAGCTATGACCTAGTCGCCATCACAGAAACATGGTGGGATGACTCTCATGACTGGAGTGCTGCGATGGATGGCTACAAGCTCTTCAGAAGGGACAGGTGAGGAAGGAGAGGCGGTGGGGTGGCTCTGTATGTYAGGGAGTGTTTCGATTGCACGGAGCTTGACGTTTGTGATGATCGGGTTGAGTGCTTATGGGTAAGGATGAGGGGGAAGGCCGGCGAGGCGGATATCCTGCTGGGAGTCTGTTATAGACCGCCCAGCCAGGATGAAGAGGCAGATGAAGCGTTCTACAAGCGTCTGGCAGAAGTGTCACGATCGCTAGCCCTTGTACTTGTGGGGGACTTCAACTTGCCTGACGTCTGCTGGAAATACAACAGAGCAGAGAGGAAACAGTATAGGAGGTTCCTGGATTGTGTGGAAGATAGCTTCCTGACGCAGCTGTTAAGCAAGCCTACCAGGGGAGATGCCTCGCTCGACCTGCTGTTTACCAACAGAGAAGGACTGGTGGGAGATGTGGTGGTTGGAGGCTGTCTTGGGCTTAGCAACCATGAAATGATAGAATCCTTGATTCTTGGTGAAGTAAGAAGAGGGATCAGCAAAACCACTACCATGGACTTCAGGAGGGCAGACTTTGGCCTGTTCAGGATGCTGGTTGAGAGAGTCCCTTGGGAGGCGGTCCTGAAGGGCAAAGGGGCCCAGGAAGGCTGGATGTTCTTCAAGGAGGAAGTCTTAAAGGTGCAGGAGCAGGCTGTCCCCATGTGCCGCAAGAAGAGCTGGTGGGGAAGACGGCCGGCCTGGCTGAACAGGGAGCTTTGGCTGGGACTCAGGGGAAAAAAGGAGAGTCTACCACTGTTGGAATAAGGGGCAGGCAACTCAGGAAGAGTACAGGGATCTCGTTAGGTCATGCAGAGAGGAAATTAGAATGGCAAAAGCCCAGCTAGAACTCAATGCGGCCACTGTTGTAAGAGACAACAAAAACGTTTTTACAAATATATTAACAAAAAAGAGAGCCAAGGAGAATCTCTATCCTCTACTGGATGCCGGGAGGAACATTGCCACCAACGATGAGGAAAAGGCTGAGGTGCTTAATGCCTTCTTTGCCTCAGTCTTTAATAGTCAGACTGGCTATTCAGGGTATTCAGCCCCCTGAGCTGGAAGACAGGGACGGAGAGAAGAATACACCCCCCATAATCCAAGAGGAAGAGGTTAGCGACCTGCTATGCCACCTGGACACTCACAAGTCTATGGGGCCAGATGGGATCCACCTGAGAGTACTGAGGGAGCTGGTGGAGGAACTTGCCAAGCCAATCTCCATCATTTATGAGTGGTCCTGGTTAACGGGGGAGGTCCCGGATGACTGGAAGCTTGCCAATGTGACGCCCATCTACAAGAAGGGATGAAGGAGGATCCAGGGAACTACAGGCCTATCAGCCTGACCTTGGTACCGGGGAAGATTATGGAGTAGTTCATCTTGAGGGCGCTCACATGGCAGGTGCAGGACAACCAGGGGATCAGGCCCACCCAGCATGGGTTCATGAAGGGCAGGTCCTGCTTGACCAACCTGATCTCCTTTGATGACCAGGTGACCCACCTAGTGGATGAGGGGAAGGCTGTGGATATGGTCTACCTGGACTTTAGTAAAGCTTTTGACACTGTCTCCCACAGCATTCTCCTAGAGAAGCTGGTGGCTCATGGCTTAGAGGGGTGTACTCTTCGCTGGGTAAAAATCCGGCTGGACGGCCGAGCCCAGAGAGTTGTGGTGAATGGAGTCAAATCCAGTTGGCAGCCAGTCACGAGCAGTGTTCCCCAGGGCTCAGTTTTGGGGCTGGTCTTGTTTAATATCTTTATCAATGATCTGGACGAGGGGATCGAGTGCACCCTCAGTAAGTTTGCAGATGACGCCAAATGTTGGGCGGSAGTGTTGATCTGCCTGAGGGTAGGAAGGCTCTGCAGAGGGATCTGGAYAGGCTGGATCRATGGGCCGAGGCCAAYTGYATGAGGTTCAACAAGGCCAAGTGCYRGGTCCTGCACTTKKGTCACRACAACCCCAGGCAAYGCTACAGGCTTGGGGAAGAGTGGCTGGAAAGCTGCCCGGCGGAAAAGGACCTGGGGGTGCTGGTTGACAGMCGGCTGAACATGAGCCGGCAATGTGCCCAGGTGGCCAAGAAGGCCAACGGCATCCTGGCCTGTGTCAGGAATAGTGTGGCCAGTAGGCGGAGGGAGGTGATCGTGCCCCTGTACTCGGCACTGGTGAGGTCACTCATCGAATACTGYGTTCAGTTTTGGGCCCCTCACTACAAGAAGGACATTGAGGTGYTGGAGCATGTCCAGAGAAGGGCGACGAGGCTGGTGAAGGGTCTGGAGAACAAGTCTTATGAGGAKYSGCTGAGGGAGCTGGAGTTGTTTAGCCTGGAGAAGAGGAGGCTGAGGGGAGACCTTATCGCTCTCTACAACTACCTGAAAGGAGGCTGTAGAGAGGTGGGTGTTGGTATCTTCTCCCAAGTAACTAGCGATAGGACGAGAGGAAATGGCTTCAAATTGTGCCAGGGGAGGTTTGGATTGGATATCAGGAAAAATTTCTTCACCGAAAGGGTTGTCAAGCATTGGAACAGGCTGCCCAGGGAAGTGGTGGAGTCACCAACACTGGAGACATTCAAAAAACGTGTGGATGTGGTACTTCAGGACATGGCTTAGTGGGCATGGTGGTGGTGAGTTGACGGTTGGACTTGATCATCTTAGAGGTCTTTTCCAACCTTAATGATTCTATCATTCCATGATTGTCTCAGAATGCAAAATGTATTAATTGTCCTTCTGATCCAACAGAGACTATATACACTCTGTTACACCTGTTACGGTAACACAACATTAAGACACAAAGTAAATGATGATTTGAAGATTTCAGACACTCACACAGGGTCACAGTAAGAACAGACCTCAGATAATTTTGCTTTCAATAAGCAATTCCCAGTACTTGAGAAGCAACTGAACCATCTCATGAAGGTTTTTTTTTATGAAGCCTGTAACTGTAGATTTCCAGAACATGAAATTAATGCTTCTGCTAAGGTTTAGGGAGCTCTAATTACTGTTTGTTATATTGACAAGGCAAATTATTTCTGAGAGAAAAAAAGCTAGATTATTTCTATTTCTGGAGGCAATAATGAATTGCTGTGTGATGGCTTCTGTGTGGTGTTCATTGTCTTTTTTATCGAGTAGGTGGCAGGTAGATTGATAATTTGGTCCCAGCAAGAAGCAGAAAAAAAGCAACATCACCCCATCCAGTGAATGAAACAAGTAGATATGGAGAAGAGGCAGGTGAGAGAGGAAGCAAGAGCAGGCTTTGCAGGATTATGGCTGTAAGAATTAAAAAAACCTTTTTTGTTCAAAAAGCCTAAGGCTGACTTTCAGGTCGTGGATTAGCACCATGTGTATTGTGGTATGAAGCACATCGCTTCCACACAAGCTTTTATTACTGACACCAGTTTTATGTTAAGCGAATACCTCCCTCTCACCATAAACTTTTGAGGATGCATTGCACTTATCAGATTTGATTCATTTCTTCCAAACAAGTGGAGTTATCTTCTAATCTTCTCTGCTAGCAGAGAAATACCAGGAAGTGTGACTCTTTTTTGGATTCCTTGCTTTACCTGCCTGCTGGGCCCTACTGTTGACAARCTTGCTTAAATTACATTTTCTTTGGTTGGGAAAGTAACGTGTTGCTTATATCAGGGCTGTGACTGAAGCCCAGCACATCAGAGAAGCACAGCAGCGCTGTGAAGCAATCATAGATAAAACCAGGACATATTTGTAAACAGGTTGTGTGAGCCTCTTGGTTTTCATTCACCTGTGGAGAGAGAATGAATGCCGTATAAATAAAGCCAAAGGGAAAGATGCTAAACATCCTGTACTTGCTTCATAAATATATGCATCCAAAAATGAATTTACTTGCATTTTTTGTGTTTAGCTTTATAATGTTACATCAAAATCATTTTCTGCTGTAGCCTGCAAGGCAAATGAAGGGATATCACCAAAAATGAGGGCAGCCTCTAAAGCAAAATAGATTTTTTCAGCAGTAAGGTCCATGGTGAGTTTTCAGCGTATGTGTATCTGTGCCAGAGAAATTTTGTTGGTTTGTTTCAAGTGAAATGGAAAGGCATTATGTCCCCCTACCCGTATCTCCCCTTCTCGGTTTGCACATTGTAGACCCTCAGGAAAACAATTCTGTCTCAGTTGAGATAGATCTCCCTAAAATGTTTTCTGCCCCTTAATGAATAGTGCATAAGGACCCCGCTCCAAAATACCCAGCAGGAAACCTGAAACTCAGTCCTTAGTATGTTCCCTGCATGGTTCATGAACTGATGTGATAAATACAGACCAGATTGTTCTGTCCCRCGGTGCAGCTCCCAACAAGAGGATGTAGGTGAAATATCTGTAAGGTTCTTTCATTTGCCTGGAATTTGTCCCATTCAGCTTGGACACACCTTGGTCTGAGATCAGAGATTTCCAAGGCCATTTGTGCCTTTCTCTGCCCCGGTGCCCCACCAATCTCCTCCTTGGCAGTATGAGTGGGATCATTCTCTTCTCCCATTTCCATCTCACAGGCAGGTGTCCTATTTAGTCAGTTAGGCTCCCACTAACAGGCAGAGTAATTAATTTGAGTTATTTTAATCAGTTATCTCAGAAGGAGATAAACTGCCATAGGAGGTGTGTATCAAAGAAGCCTAGGTGACTAACTCAAATGAAACACTGAGCTTTCAGATGGTTGCAGTTAGTGGAGATGACTCCCACCACAGGCGAGGTGATTCTGCAGAGTCCTGCCTTGCCTCAGGAGCCATCTGAGAAAAGGAAGCCTCTGGAGAATAACAAATAAGCAAACAAAAACATTTTTTAGTAGGCTGTTAAAAGCCAAACCTGTAACAAGATGAATGCTTTTTGTTATTACTCTGCTATCGCTGCTCTGTTACGTTCTTCCTCTGTCCTGTCTCCCCCCTTCCCACACACCTCCTGCATCTTTCCTGGGACACGTGGAGGGGAATTCAATGCTGCATAATCCTTCCTGCAGGGCTGTTGTTCCTTCTAGTCAGGAGAGGAAAAGGGGATGATTTCACCTTAGTGTTCATTTGCACTGAATTTTGTACTGGTTTTGTTAGGGGCTAATGATACTGGCCCCATTTTCCATTATCTTCCTCTTGATCGGTTTTGGGAGGGTCTTCGTCTTCCCTTATGCACGTGCCTCACATTGTTTTCCGATATGTGAAGTTCTTGCTGCTGTCACATAGTGATAAGGAAGGAACACAAAGGTTACCCTAAAATAATTTTAAAAGTATCTCTATAATAAACTTCAYGTAATCATTGTCCTAAAGGAAGATTGGTTTTGACTATTCCTTTTAGTGTTGTATAAAAAATGTGATTGTAGCGGAGGGTTCATCATCTCTTTACAAAATAAATAATCTTAATGGCTTCTTAATAAATGCATATTGCACTGAATTTCAGCAGGACCTCTTCTGAGATAACATGTTATGTGGATATAAAAAAAAACTATTGTGATTTTAGTTTTAGAGATTTAAATGTCAGCCTTTAGGAAAAATGTTTTTCAAAAGCTGATAAAAGGCAGCAGACCCTTAAATGAAGTGACCTCAAATTAAGTTCTTTCTAGAAAGGAAAACAAAATGTTTTAAATGTTAAAATAAAAGAAAGGGAATTGATTGTATTTTAAAATTGGGGGTTTTTAAGTTATTAAATAAAGCTATATATATTTTCTACTAACAGGCTCATAGCTTGTTTGTAATTTTCAGTTATATCTGCATACTGATGTAAAATTAGTATTAAAATTATTAGTTTGACACAAGTAGATTTCCAGTACAGTGAAAAAGGTTTGTGAGGATTATAAGACATTGGCTGTACTCAGATATTCCACATAGACCAAACCTAAACATTTACAGTGCCTTCTGATCCAGAGGTAAAATTAACTCTATTAAAAATACTGTGCTGCTGGGTTAATGCTTATGTCATAGTCCTTGGATGGTAGTAAATGGGCCTTTTTCAGGCTAAAAAATAGAGCTGGAATTGAGATTGGGTTTGCATCTCAGGAGGCATGCTTCCTTTCAGCGGTGAATAGACAAGCAACAACCACTTGGTCACTGGCTATTTAAATCTGTAAGACCAGCTTTGCTGGGCTTGTCCCTTCCTATTTGTGTGTGACATTGGAGGAAAGGTATTTTAATAAATAAATAGGCAAGTCCACCTGCATGCAACACCACACTGCATAGAACTTGTCAGTGTTAAACATCTCTCAGAACTACATGTTTGAAAATGAACAGCAAGTCTGTTACAGCATATGAGCCATTGAAAGCAGAAAGCTGAGGGGATGCTATGTGCATTCCCTGTCGCCAGAAATCAGTTAGGAGCTTCGGGGCACAAGTCTGGGTAAACTCAGAAAATGAAAGTTAAAGACCTTGGGATGGTTAAGGCACTAATTCACAAAAGGGGAAAAAAATGTTCAAGATCCCTGCTTAGGGCAAGTGTTCTGCAGTGGTTGTAGTAATTTGTGGGTTTGCAGTTTCCTTTCATAGGACAGCCTCTCCTTTCTTCAAAATCACGCAGAAATTTTTGAAATCTCAGCAATTTTCAAAGCAGTTTCTAGTCTGGTTCTGTGTAGGGTGTTGTGTCATAAAATGCAACATGTACATTTATTTGTATATTTTGGAGTTACTGTCTCTTCATCGCAAATCTTAAGACAGGCTGTTGGTTCCCAATGTGTATCTATATACAACACAAAGCATAATTGTTGTCTCGATGTCTTAGAGTCACAGGGAATGCTCCTTCCTGAAGATGACGTTATATGCATCTCCTCTCACTCACACAACTAGAGAAAGATACATGGTATTTCAGATCTGATTTTGTAACTCTATTCTATTTCGTTGGTTAGTTTCATTCATGTAATGATTGAAGATGTAAAATTAGCAAGATCAATGAAGATATTAGTAGATGTCGAAAGGAATTGTACATGATGCATCTTCTCTGTCTCGGGAGATCCGGSATAAATAGCAAAGCTGACACCTCAAGCCCTCTCATAATAATATGTCTGTTTCTGTAGTATTATTAACAGTAGATAAGTCCTGAGTGCCAGTTTTGAATGTGCACAGTGCAGGCAAGTGGTTTTGTGAAGACTCCCTCAACAGTCAACGGAGATTAAAAACATCCCAATAGAGTATTCAGATGACCTATTGTGTGCAACTATTTCAGAGTGTGATGAATGCCCATGTGTCTGTGCACAATGCTTCATTGCCGTTTGTGGGAGCTTAGCTAACTTACTTAGACTAGAAGTTTAACTTTTCAGTGGTTGTAGTTAAGTGACTTGAATCCCAACCAAAGCGAATAGTGTAGTCCTGTTGAATTCAAGAATGCTCTCATCAGCACTTGCCCGCTAATTCTCCTACCAGATGCAGAATCAGACATTGCTTTTTGATACAGCATGCTGTAGCATGTTTGAGAGTACTTAAAATTAGATGCCCCATATGAAGCCGTCAAAACCTTTGCTTTGACAATATGTCTCTGTCTGCATTTTACGGCAGTTTGTCATAATTTTGCCTGCCTATAGTAGTTTATGGTCATAATAAGATATTGACACATTTAACAGCAGCTGTTTAAAATTTCATAAATACCATAAATGCCAACCATTCCATTAAAGCAAAAACAGAAACAAAAGGTATAAAAATTTGGTGAGAGGCAGATTCCTAATATTTTAAAAAATAAAAACAGTGTTTTAACCACTGTAATGTGGCAGGGTCAGTAGCATATTGCTATAGCAATATACTGCAAATATAACAGCTAAATAGGAAAAATCCATATAGGAAAAAATTCCAACTGAAATAAAAAAACCCCACAAATTGTAAAATTACAAAATTTATGAGAAGTCCTAATATAAAAGATTTTCAGGCTTAAGAAGGAATTGTCCAAGTCTTATTTTTCCTAGAGAATTTTTGAGTCCCATTCAGTAATGATAAAAACCTAGACTTATCAAAATATTTTTTCCCATTGAAAACTAATCAATCATATGACTAAAATATACCAGTCATGTACAGTGACTATTGTTTWGTAAGACTAAGCTAGAATCTTATGATCATGTACAGAAATAGCTCGTTAAAATAATCTCTGTATGTACATAATCAGAGCTATTAGAACAGTGGATTACAAAACTACAGGGAGTTTTTTTCTTTTGTTGTTTTTTTTTCCCCCCTTAGAAATCTAGATGGATGATGGCTTCCTCTGTGAAATCATTTTATCCTGCACTCCAGGATAAGTTCTGTCTTTCTCTATCACATAACCTAGAAGATGAAGTGATCTGCAACAGAATTTGTAACTATACTATTGATGTATCCATGCAGAGGCTGATCTTAATGACAGCAGGGTTCCTTCAAGAACATGTATGGATCATTTACTTTTACAGTTCTTTCACTTATTAGAAGCTTACAGTCATCATTACAGATGTGCTTGTGAGCAGATGCTTTCCCAGTTAACACATTAGCTCCCATGGAAGTACTGACTGTTCAGTGCAAATGCATTTGGGTTGTCATCCAAACCCAGAGAAGAGTCCCACTGATTTAAATAGGATCAAATGTCTGCTAGCTTTTTAATCCATTTTTATAGAGACCAGATCTCCAAGCAGATTGGTTATAAACAATTAATTGCTTTGAAGGTAATAAGGTTTAGAAGCCTATTTCTTAACTGTTTGGAACGTGGGGTTTTTAATCTTTTTTAAAAGGCATATCATATATAGAGAAGATCATTACTGATCTTCTGATAGACAAAATTAGGCAATACATTGTCACGCTTTTTGTCTTTTTGCAGTAACTCCTATGTGGCTTAGCACTTATTGAGGAAACGGTTTCAGTCTATTTAGCCATGCAGACAAACCCTCCTCACTCATAGTCCAGGTAAACATCTCAAGCACCAGGTTATTGATTTAGCCAACAGGGTTGCCCTATCTACCCATTTCTATGTCACTGTGCGTATGGGGGTGCAGGGTTTGGGGACCAGGAGGAGAGAGAGAATAGGCACAGCTTATTCACTTGGAAACACAGTTGGAAATATGACTTTTTAAAAAATTTAGACATCTGATTCTATTTTCCTGACTCCAGTTGAGTAGCAAGAACATTCATTGTAGGCATGTAAAATGTATTGGATGTAGTCTCGTGGTGTCTCATGTTACAGAGCCAGGGGCAATAAGTTACAACAGGAAATTCTCAGTGTACTAATCTGCAAACAAAATGAACTTATCAAAATAAAGAAATAAATTAAATGGACGCTTCAACTCTTTTAATCTTTTAATCAAAGGCTTAGTCGCAGAATGTTATAATGAAGACCCCACATTATCAAGTCTTCATTACTTGAACACTAAATTCATTAGTGTTACTATGAAGTTTCATAAATTATTTAAACTAGCCTTGTCAAAATAAATGAACAAAGTACGTTCTGTGATACTCTAGCACTATTTTTTTTCTTTTTTTTTTTTTTTTTTTCCCTTTTTCACATTGTGCTTTTTTGTGTTCTTGATAGTTGACAGAATTGGTTGATTCACAGTGGAGACCTGCTTCAATGACTATTAATTTTAGTGGGAGTCTTACAACTAAGCTTGGTGGGAGTCTGAGTGGGCCCTGAGTGTGCCAGTATCAATGAAAATAAGTCATGTTCTATTGTTATCGCTAATTAGCCTGCAAGCATTACAGAGCAGGGCCTGTCTTTGACTCTGTGATTGTACAGCACTTAACACAATGGGGCCTCCATTCTGATTGGAATATCTCCATTAATATAATAGTTCTCTTGTGAATGCAACTATTTTAAATCTCTGACATGTGCTCAGGGTATTTTTTATTAATTACCTGCTTTTCGAATGTTCTAATCTGTGCAAGACAGTGGATAAATAAAATATGTACTATAAAATCTGTCAGGTAGCTGTTATCAAGAATTATGGCAACATTTTAAGAGCATTTTTAATAATAGTCAAATGATGAGGACAGGAAAAAAATAAAACATTTGAGAGGGAATCTAATATATTTATTTAATGCATACACACATACATAAATAAATATATACATATATATGTATTTCTATTTGTGCATACTTACATAAAAACTTCGGGCCAGATTGTAATCTGCTACTTCAACAGATGACCACCCGTCTGTGAGCTCCATAAGAAGTGTTATTTTGTACAAAACCAACACAGCAGACACCCCAAAAGGAGCAAGGAGGAAATGGGAAAATATTGCACGGCTGAAGGGGTGTAGCAATGAACATCTGATACTAATTAAAAAAAGAGAATTCCTATGACAGCTTTTCTTTTAGGGTAGTGTAGTTCTACTCTCCTCAACATGGGGTTCCGCTCAACAGTCATACTGGGTAGAAACAGTATGAGAATTTTATTACATGAGGCATAAATGGAAAAGCTCAGCTCTGATAATTCCTGCAGAACACTCAATACTGCAGACCCTTCAATTTCTATATTCTCATATAAGGTAAAGAGAAAACTTAGTATTTGAACTGGATCTGCAAGAAGGCAAAATCAGACTTTATTCCTAAATACTAAAAAGAAAAAAAAAAGAAAAAATAAAGGTAATATATATCTTTCTAAATAAAAATAGTCTCAGAAAATATTTTAGTGGATAAAATGAAATGTTCCAGGTCTATGTGCCTCATCTGCATTTCAGTGATGTACAGTACTCTTTTACTGAATTTATTCAGCTTTGGAATTCCATTGGATAATCATGCACTGAGTGTGAGTACTGGGGAAAGGGCGTTATCCTTAAATTATAATGGCTCTGCTTTGTTTGGTTGGATAAATTCCTATTAGTGTGTGCGTGCATGCGTGTGTAGGAGAGAAGCTGCTGATACTTTTCTCAGTTCTTCAGTAATCCCAGTTTCAAAGTCTCAGAAAAACCTAGTTATTTTTTTTGTCATTTGTGATAGAGCAAATATTGCCGGCCAAAAATATTGCTGTTCCTCATAGCCAACATCCTATTGATGTGAAAGGAAAATGACCCCCCTTCTTTAGAGTTAAATGCTGAACCATCTCACTGTTACTCCAACACCCTCATAGTGCATACGCATAATGTCTAACCTGACTGTGCACTTTAGCAGCAGATTAAATCACTCAAAGTCCCGTTTCACGGGGGCAGTAGGACTCTGCAGTCACAGAGTGGTAGATCCAAAAGCAATTTTCTCTTTACTGCAAAATGAATTTGTGAGGAGTCTCTTCATGTGTTCAAGCCCTTGGAAAATAGAATTGCAGCAATACATTTCATGCTTTTTATTTGTGTGGCACGGTGAAGGGACAGTTGCTTCCCAAAAGCACTGTTTCAGTCTGTTTATTTGGAGACTCAGCCCTGCATTGCTACCTGCCTGGAACACTCTCCTCCCGAACAGTGAGAACACAAGCTTTCTTTCTCATGAAAGTTTGTATTCTGCAGAAATTGATAAGTATACCAGAGAAGACTGGCATGGTGTAATGCCACATTCTGGCTCAGTTTGAACCCTTATAGCAGATAAATATGAAATGTCATACCAGATGTCTGCTTAAAATGCAAGGGCTCTGCTTGTGAATCTTATGTAAGGTTCAGCATCGCTTGTTCTCACAGTTGACTGTGAAGTGGGTCTGGCTCCCAGCCCAGGTCTCTCACACAATGATTAACCTGAGACTACATGGCACCATCTGGTACTGTCTCAGGTAGGAAACATATATAAATGACTGAACAGTTACGCTTTTCCCTCTGTAAGCAAAATAATATTTGAGGAATGGCAGCTTTTTCTTTTCGCCAGCAGAACTGCCTTGAAATATTTCATGTACAGGTAAAACTTATGCTCAGTACTAAGCCCCCTCCCCAAAACCTGTCTGGAAGTCTTTGTTTCCTGCCTTCTTTTTTATACTCTTTCTTTCTCTCTCCCTCTGTCTCTCTTCTTCCCTCCCACCCTTCCTCCCTCTCACCTTTCCTCTTTCTTTCTTTCCTTCCTTCTTTCCTTCTTTTTCCTTCTTTATTTCTCTTGCTCTCTCTTGCACTTTTTCTCAGTCTTTCCTGAACATTGATCTTGAGCCTGGGGGCTTGATTCAATTGGAGACCTAGATCTGCCATGTTTTCTGTTTTTGGCTGCAGAAGTACTTCTGTAGGAGCTTTTGGTAAGTCAGTAGGTGAAGTAAATAACCAGCTCAGAAAGAGTGATGACTCTCAGGGCTGGCATGATGGCACCACCGCCATTTCTGTCATCTAAGCAGAAACATGTAGACATGGCTCTTTGGAAATGTTTCATGGGCAATTTAAAAGAATGTTCACTCAAGGAAGCAATGTTAAAGAGGGGAAAATGCAAACAAAAAGGATCATGGGCTTCCATCTTTTCCTTATCTCTCTTTCTTCCTTGGGTGGTCATAGGTTTCAGTGGCTTAAGAGCAGTAGGGCATGATCCTTTGCTGCCCTTCAACGTTTTACAAGACAAAAGCTGATCCTCTCATCATCCTCTGTGTTTCTAATGAATCCGTTCTAAGATGTCCCTTGAAAATCATAAAGTGTGAAATATGAAAGTCATAAAATGTGAAATAGCTGAAGACTTGAGATTTCCTGGATTCAGGATTTCGCAGGCCCAGGTTTCTATAACGCCTACTCTGGGGCCAGCAACATAAAAGCTGTTACAGCAGTAGCTGAAGTGGTGGTGTGGCAGCCACTTCTCCAGCCAGCAGGAGCTAGGAGGGATGTCCCTATAGAGGTGGGGCTGAGTCAGCCTCTAAAATGGCTCTTATGAGTTTTTTCCCCCTTGTACCTGTGTATTTCATAAGCAGAAAATGTGAAACGAGCAAACTTATAGGGTTCATAGACCTTGTGGCTACAGTTCTAACACCTTCATAAGAACCAAAATTCATGGAAATGAAAATAAAATAGTTGTGGCAGAAAGTAATATCCCCAGAATGTGTGTAAGGCCACAAAACTGGCTCAGACATAGTCTGGGCACTTGGTGCTATTAAATATTTGGGAATGATTGATTCCTTCTTTCCCTGCAAATTTTGCCCAAAGTACCATCTTTTTCATAACTAATACAAACATTCTCTTTTTTTATAAATAAAATATTTTAAAAGCACATGAATTATTAGAAAATATTTAAACAGCTGTGTGTAGGGTTATTCTGGGTGTTGGAAATTACTAATATTTGGGCAGGTATGGTTAGGACTCTGCTCTTCATTATGTTCTGCTCCAGCAGCCAGACTCGACTGGTAAGCTACTTTGTACTTTGAGTTCTGCTCCTAGAGCTTCCTAAACACAGGAGGAAACTTTCAGAGATCTGTTGAACCATTAAGGTAGCTAAAGACAGCTAAGCCAGCAAGGAAACACATGAAGGTGGATTGTGATGCTGGAACTTAAAAAGGCATCCCCAACAGACAGGGAGGAGTCTCATACTGCAGCAGGATAGAAGGCACAGTTCCCAACCTCTTAACTAAACAGGCAGCATGTGTCTGTTCTTATATACGAAACTCTTAACTTTTTTATTTTTTATAAATTCCTCAGAAAGGGACGGTAACACTGGATAAGGTTTGACATTACAGACCACAAAGCAAGCGTTGTACCTGTGCCTGGATGCTCAAGAAAAGGAGGAAATATTTACAGAGGTGTAAGGGATTATGACTACGATTAATGGGATGGAATTAAGAACAGACAGATGTAAGCTGAAAAGCATCAAAAAATTCCTCACACTGGCATGTCTAGTARTATAGAAGACACTCCAAAGGGAAGCTGTAAAAGAACCATCAATGCTAAAAAATATACTATAGCGATTGATTCTTCATTGGCAGCGACATGAACTAGGCAGCCCAACCGGGTTTTTCTATCCTTGGCTTCCATTATTCTGTGGTAAAATTAGAAGGCAAATAAGCAGAACTGTTCATGACAGCCTTATCTTTTATTGCCGGTAGGAGAATGCTCACTGTTACCCAAGCTAATCATGCTGCAATATAACTTCAACATTTTATATTGGATATTATTATAGGTACATATCACTATAACATAGTGCTTTCATTTTGAGCCCATCATGGTGCTGTAACAGTTTTCTAGCGAAACACGTTAAATTTAAAGGGGAAAAATGAGTGGGAAGTATAGTACTCAATTATATCTACTGTGGCTTCTGTTTTAGGGGTTTTATCGTTAGACTTGGTTTTCATTACTAGTTCACAGTAGCAGCTGGGATTTACTTTGTGCATGTGTCATTTTAGTTTGAGGGTCTCCAGGGCTTTTAAATGCATTCAATCTTTCCTATACTGTGGTATTTATTTTGCTTGCCTGTTTTTCTGTAGTTTTTAATTTCATTGAAATTAATTGTTGTTTAGATCAATGATTTGCAAATGTCAGTATACTGAAGGGATGCTGGGGAAGAAAAAAGTTTTCACTGAGCTTTCATGAGTTGTGGGGACACTTACTACCTACAGAATGTGTCAYTACTAAAACTCAAGCAACTCCTTCATTCGAGGTGGTAAAAAGAAACTTTTTAACCTTTGCATGCGATACTAGAAATTAGGTCCAGATATACAGAAGGAATAATGCTCCTCAGATTGTTTATAATGTTCCTGGGAACAAATGGATGCCTTTACGGCATCAAAGATATCCTGTTTTCTTGATTTTGGGGATATCCTGCTGTTTATTTTGGGGAAGAAATTTCTTTGAAATGCCAGAAATTATTTACRTAAAATGGAAGCTCTTGTTCATCAAGGAATTCATCCACCACTCTGAATACAGATCCAACTAACAACTAGACATGTGTCTCTGTAAGGATTTTAAATCATTTTGAGCCTAGTTATCCCCCCTAAAAAAAAAAAAAAAAGATATATTAATACATATATAAGGTTGACCAAAATCCAGGCTTGGCAGATTGAGGGGCAGAGCACTGAGGTGCTCAAAAATATGCGCTCAGAACTGTAATTACAACTCTTCTTCCAGATGTACACACATATACTCCCACTTCAGATTTGTCAAGGAGTAAGGACTTTACAAGAGAAAAGCCTGTGTATTTCTCTGGGTCCCAGAGGATATGATTTCCATCTGAGAAGAGTTGTTTTAGTCTCTTAGTGTTTCATTAAGAAAGTTTACCATGAAAGAACAGTAGAATCACTTTTCTTGTCCTAAAGGGTGCAGAAGTATATGCATAGATAAAATTAGATAAGATCTGATTTTGTATTTTTTCTTCTGGTAAATTTCTATCATCTTCTACAAAATTTCTGTCAAAATGTGCATGTTAATTGGTCTTGCTACTCCAGAACCAAAGGGCTAATCTGAAATTCAGCTGTAGAATAGTGCCAAAATATGTTAATTTCATTTAGTTAAATACCAGTTTAAAGAGAGGTCCAGAAGGTGCATCTGTTTCTGTGACATCCTTGTTCATTTGGCAATCACCAATGGATAATGCGAAGATGACTGGAGGAAACTACATCTACCTGTAAACAAGCTGGGACCTCTGTTTACTAATCATTAGGTTGTAACCCAAGAACTTTGACTTTCCTCCAGTGCCTGAGAAAAGGTCTTTCAATGGGTAACTTCAATAGCTAAAACATCTGGGTCTTCTGAGGCACTATATGGATACACTGCTGCTTGTACTAGTACAAAATAAGAGTTTATACCAACAGTCTGGATTACATAAAAAAAATAGTATGCACAGCTTCTGTCACTATGGCTAGTATCTGGTACTTTTAATCAAAAATTTCAGCTGAAAAGTTTATAATGATGCCTTAACATTCTAGTTATAAACATTCTAGTTTGTCCAACACAGAAGAAGAGGATGCAAATTTGTATTAGGGGTTTGACTTAGATGAGAAAGATAGAACTGAGGGTTAATTTGGTTTCCATTTATTTCTACTGGCATACATCATGTGTAGCTTATGTACTAGTGATAGTCAATGCTATGTGAAGACTATCTTTGTTGCTGGTGGTGTTACCAGGGAAAGAACCATGCTATCAGAAATTATTGAGGTACAAAATTAAGCTGTGATAATTTGTTGGGACGATAATCAGGAATGAGTCAGCATTTGAGAGTTTGGATTGCCATTGTAACATCTCCTCTTCCCACAGTCCTGCTCCCTGCGAGCACCTGCGTATGTCTGAGCCTTTGGTGGAGCAAGGAAGGAGTGTGAGTGTGTGAGGACAGGGAGAGGCATCAAAGCCTGGCTTCATGTTCTCCTTACCCAAATATCTGCCTAGAGAGGCTTGGGGAATATGAAAAAGAGGCATGGAGGTGGTGGGGAGGAAAAGGACATTATAGAGGTGTAATGCAGCTGGCTACTAGTGCGGGGCACAAAACTAGTCTGGGCAGAACTGCAGTTCCATGTTGTTGACATAATAGCAAGCTTAATAACTTTAGCATTATTTAGCCCTGAATACAGTTAGAAGTGTGATATTACCAAAGGTAAAAGTGTATGTGTATATATACATATAGCTATATAAATGTACACCTTTGTGGTTATAGTTGAATACGTGTAGATATAGTCATCGTATATATACACATACAAACCCATATTCCTTTAAGTGCAGAAAATAGGCCTGACATCTACATCAAACAGGAATATTTCTCAATATGCACAACCTTAGCTAGTACTTTTGATAAGACGTTAAGTCCAACGGGATGGGAACAGAAGAGAAGGGCTATATAGCTGTGATCCATTGCCCTGTATCATCTCTGTAGTGACAGAGTAGCAGTGTATCACAGCTTGTAAAAAAACCTACAATGCGCAGAGAGTATTTGAAGAAAACATCAGCTAAGTCTTTCTTTTCAAATGTTACTACTTACAGAAAGTCACCAGTATGATAAGAATTTAAAATCCTGTTAGGCAATTGAGATTTTTTTTTCCTGTAATTTGACATGAAAGTCTTTTTGTTAGTGACTTTCATATTGTATTAGCTATAAAGAGGGAATGAAGAAGTAGGCTCTGGCTGCTAGCCAAGTCTGAGATGCAGTCCTACCACAATAAATTCCAGCGTGAATGGCAGAAGCAGGCAAATGAGCTAAGAACTCCAATGAGCAGACATGGCACAGATAAGCTGATAGGAAAGTGCAAAGTTAGCCTCCCATTTCTGCTGTGACAAAATTGCTTGAAATTTGGGGGGCAGAGCACTGGCTTAGAGCCAGATTTTATCCTTTAGCCTCATATGCAGACACAAATGCTTCTTTAGCAGTTTGGATGATGTCTGTTCCACCTTATTAGGGATCATTTTTACATAAATCCTCTTCTTTTCCCAGTTCATGGGTATAATTTCATCTTTCCATTGTAATTTGCTTCAGGCGGCTTACTGTCTAATATTTCTATTTTCTTAGAAACTTCAAATATTTAGCAGAATAGTGTATCTTACCACCTCGCAATCCCTCTTTGTGTGTGTGGAAAGAGAATAAAATTTGTGCATTGTCTAAATTAGGCTTCAGAATGAGGTATCTTCTTTTTAAGGAGTAAATGGAAGGAGAGAACCAAAAGATTATGATTCTAGTTAGTACACCTGTCTAGAGAAAGACCTAACTAGAAAAGAAAATCCATATCTAATTAAATCGAAAATTGCAGGGCAAATTATATGTGAAGAAAAAAAGAAATGATGAATGTGTATATTTACACATCCAATGCTTAATGAAAATATCTGGTCTTGGGTGTGTGTGGGTGTGTCTGTTTTCCTGGGTTTTTTTTGGTGTGTGCATTGCAGCATTTATAAAGGCCCTTCCCCCTGCAGCCTACAACAGAAATACAAAGTTTAAACAGCATAATGAACAGATTTATGCAATTCAATTGTAGTGTCACTAAACCTTAACATAAAATTATACTGCTGAAAGTGAAAAGAGCTCAGAGGAGACAGCAGCCAGCATTTATCTAGTAATCAAGGTACTGTACTGATAGTGCTATGAATGTATGATATAGGCCAAGTATTGCAAAACCATTTCCTCTTCTTTGTCTGCTTTCAAAAATAACAGATTTAAAATAGCACTGTATAGTGAAGAAATCAAAGAAATATGCACACATATAATCAAATTTTCTAAATCCTGTTTTTTAATGGGTTTGAAGTTATTTTCTAGTTTACTATAAAATGGACTTGGGATATAAAGTTAGCATCCTATCTAAATGAAATGTTAGCGCTGTATTTGAGTATTTGTTACCAATGACTGAAAGTGCTGACCCAGACAAAGTTGATTTGCATCCTGTTCATGGCTTTCCCAGTAATTATCCCGGTGAACTGCAAATTGTTTTCAAATGCCTCAGTGTCCCCATTTCTAAAATGAGGATAATGGTTCTCATGAAGATATATGACTGAAAAGCACAACTGGAAACCTAGATAGAGTAATATGCACTTTGAGTGAAAGAGACTACTGGAAATGAGAAAGAAGAAAAAAAAATCTTTGTAATTATATTACCAGCAGAAATCACCAATAGATTTGGGTTAAATTCTGGTTAGTCATTGGGCTTTCTGATTTAACATCTGGAAGACCAGACATTTGTCTTAAATAGTATTAATTCACAGCTACCTGACCTAAACTGCTGATTATAGTATTTTTTAACACAGAAATGCATATATATTTATAAATATGTATATGCTAGGGGGTAGCAAAAATTAGCTATAAAAGATAACGCTAAATAGAAGTGTGGGGAAGGAGGGAAAATACATGCAAGAGAGAGCTCATGCCTCAAAGTAAAACTGAACTTTTTTCAAAGCACTTTAATATATATATTATTTTCCAAGATACAGAACTTCAAAGCCTTTGGTAAAAATGTAGATAAATAGATTATTTTTATGCTGCTGAAGTGACTCATCATTTCAACAACACTTGCAATGTTTGTATGGATTTCCACCTCAAATTACTTGAGTTCTGTCTTAAAAAAGATATGTTCCTTTTATCTACATTATTTTTATCTTCCCACTGAACAGAAAAAAAACGCTACTTTATAATCACCTACAGTACATTGTTTGATGTCATCACTAGACCACTCAACAAATGTAGAAAGGTATGATTACTACAGTATACGGAAGACTGATGATAGTCACTACAACAATTTTTACTTATCTGAAAGAAAATAAAACATAAAAAGTAGAATAATTTCTTTAAAAAAAGAATTTATTACAATCTTGGAACAAAATTGGAGGCTCCAGATTTTGTTAGCTGGTTTGTTATTGCTACATGGCAGCTATACCAATTGATTTTACAACCTTTTCTGTTTGGAAACCACCTGGCAACCACTCTCTTTTTCTCTGTCCTAGAACTCACTGTTTGGTGCTGTGAGTAGCAGACGACACTTACTACATCTTGAGATAGATACACTTTGCATTAGCTAGAAAAGTTAACTGGCAGTTAATGTAAAAGGTAATACAGATCTGAGGCTTGAACCTGACAGACCCACAGATTCAAGTGGAAATTAGGCACCTGGCTCCTCTTGGCATCAGTGGGATATAGGTACCTGAACACCTTTTAAGGACCTGACTTTGGCATTTTAGGGGACTACTTTCTTGTTTAGGACATGTGATCCCACAWGCCACTAGGTTTTAGGAAGCCACTAGGTTGGGAGAACAATCACAGCTTTAGTTTTCTTTACTGTTTTGGATATTTTCATGTGTCTGTTTAGATGGTGTTGCCATTTATTGCATGGTATGATTTCCTCCATAAACACTGTTTTAATAACCCAGAATGCTTTTGATAAAAGTATTTAAAATATGTCTCCAGATAGATTGTGTCTTTCCAATACATTATAATCCTTCCAGGAGAATAGCAAGCATGAGTGCTAGCAGAAGCTTTCAAACACACTATAAAAGATCCAAGTAATGACAGTTCTTTCAAAGCATATTTTTTCATTAAAATCCTCTGTATAGTTTGTGGAGAATATTACACTGAGAACCACACTCCCCACCTCAAAAAACAGGCATCATCATGCCACGGGAGAGTACAACAAAAAGGATATTTCCATAAAAATCAAAGAAATAATCCCCCCCAACACACCGATTAAAAAATCCTCCTTTACTTCCCAAACCTTTATCAAGGGAAGATATTCACATGGTTATTATCATTTCCTTCTAGAAATATGGATAAAATCTTTTCTGAAATTTTATTCACATTGCTATTCTTCCAAGCACAATAGAGGAAAAAAACTTCAATTACTTACTATTCACAACATTAGCAAAATTGATATTTATAGCAAATGCATGGGCACAATCTAGATCTGAATATGACATCCTGTCACAGTATACCACTTGCATCAAAAACGCTTTTATTGACAGTTTCGCTTGCTTTCTGGATTCATCTTTTTTCTTTATAATCTTGGAAAAATCCCTACTGAAAAAAGAACAGTATAAAACCTTCTGAAAAATTAGTAACATGCTCTGAGATGATCCACCTGCTTTAAAGCTGAACATTTATATAATCAGCTTTCTGAGGGAAAACTTCAAAGCTTCCAAGCTACCTGCAAACCAGCACTGCCTGTAGCAGTGGGGTGAGAAGAAGGGGAGAGGGTTGGCAGGAAGGAGGACAGGTGGTAGGTGGGAAAAGGAACTACAGGCTTTCACTGCCTCATGGTTAAACTTAGCAGTATTTACTATTTWAAAAAAAAAAAAGAGAAAGAAATGGCTGCTGCTGTTGTTTTTATCACTGGTCATAATTATTTAATAAGGATGATGTGCTCTGAGCTGTTTGTGGATCTTGGTGAAAAGGGTACAAGAAAATGTCTTCCACCACCCACTCAACTTGCAGTCACCATTTCAGTACAACTGCAGTCTCCCTGCTCTACATAAAGGAAGAGTTTTATCCCAGAGAGCACTCTTATTCCCTCAGAGGAAAAGTCACAATTTACCTCCCTTCTGTATAGCACCTGCTGCATCTTGGTGTAATGACTGTATTGTCTTGGTGGGTGGAGAAATGAAAGGTAGCATTGCCCGATGGGGAGGAGAGGCACTGACCCCCCAGAGCTCCCTGGGAGGAAGGATGCTCTGTTTTACATCTGGTTGGGGCCTCTGCCTTAGGCATACATTTTCCTGCTGTGAGTGAGCTGAGTTGGTCGTGTGGCAGACTTTGTTTCAGAGATTTACCGCTAAAAACACAATCATCAAATAAGAGCACAGCTTTGAACAACATGTGCACAAAAGCATCTTTTTATATTGCATGGTTTTGCAGCTGGTACTTACACAAAGAAACACGCAGAGAATAATAGGAATACTCTTTGGTGACTTGTGTACTGGGGTGTGTATTCCTGGGGTGGGCTTCGTAGAGCACCGCTCATTAACACAGCCCAAGTAATTTAAAAAAATGGCAGTATACCCACTTTTTTATTTATATGTATTTTTAACCTAGACATCTTTTGCTTCCTGGTGAAACAAGGTCTATGTTTTCGGTGGGCTGAAGATTTCTGAGCCAGTTCCTCAGCTGGCCTAGTTAAAGCCCATTTACATGAAGTCAATGGTGCTAAGCCAATTTGCACCAGCTGTGAAGCCAGGCCTCCATGTATTTGTATTCATAGGAATGAATGCCTGATGCAGTTTTGATTGGTGATTGAATACTGCCAGGTTCTAAACCACTGGGTTCTCATTAATCACAGCAGAGATGATTATTACTCTATGCTTGATTCAGTCTCTCTTAAATAATTTCTAAATTGTAATTTGGTCAGATCTGGGCACTTAAAGGTGTGTCTATAGTTAAGTGCAGTCAAATACACATATTTTGCCCAGCACGCTGACCTGGCTGGAAACGTCCAGCTATGGTCATATGTACTGTATCATGTTTGGGCAGCATGGTGCCCTACTTTGCAATAAGGTTGCACAAACTTACAGCATAGCTTCTGAACTACATCTACTTTGTGCAGGTCAGGGATGCAGTGAGGACAGAATAAAGAAACATCTATTTGCATTTGTCCCTAAGTATTTCAGACAAGGTTTCAAGAAGCCCATTTACAAACGTCTCCTAGTCCATGGATGCACCTAAAACTCTCACACTGTTGGCAATGAAGTACCTACCTTATCTTTCAGATCTCTTAAGATTTAGGACATGTGACCTCTCCCCAGGGCGCTCCCACACAATGCTTAGGTCCCTCAGGAAATACCAAGCTCCCTAAGTCATATTCCTTAGAAGATGCAAAGCATACTCAGGTGCTTGCTGGTTTAGGCATTCCTGTAGTGTACTGGTGACCCCTGACTTTTAGTGCTCCTGTTGGTTCTTGCAGCTGCTCTGCTAACAAGGTTACAAATAAGACCGGTATGAGCTTGTGCTCAGCCCATCCTATTTAAACTGGGTTCATAGACAACCAGGAGTGCAAGAGATGAAGTGGTAGGCAGAGATGAAGTAATAGACAGGCTGTCTGATTTGATTTTCTTTTGTTGTTGTTAATGTAGATATTATTACAATCATGAGATCAAGCTTGAAGAACAGTTCAAATGTGCAGCAGTCCATTCAACAATATTGAATGCAACAACCTTGGGTCCGAGAGAAGACTGCTCCCTGCCTCAGCAGCCTCCTTCTTTATCGTTCTTAATGACACTGACAACTTTTACAATATTTGGTTTATAAAACTCTTCAGTCTGGAATGAAGCAGAGCATGCCATTTTCATGCTCCATAGGCTACCCCGTGTTGGTGGTGCTGTATTCAATCTGTGAATTTAACAAAATTATTGAGGCACTGGATGTTAGAAACTTTTTGCTGATCCGCATCATATTCAACAACCCTTGCCACTTTTCACTACTAACCTGTGGTGATGTTGTCTACTAGTTGCATGTTAAGCTTGGGGGGGTTGCGGGGAAGATGTGTAAACACTGGATAAAGAGCTCTGAAGTTGTACTTGATGCTTCCAAGAAAGGAGATATGCATTTCTCTGTTTGTTAGAATATTTGTTTCATCCATTCGGTTTAAAACACAAGGAAGGAGAAAGAGTGATGTAAACTTCAAAAATTCTGCAGAGTTTTGTTTGAATTCTAAGAAGAATACAGAAAAGAAATACAAAGATTAAGGGAAAAATATAAATGAGAATGAATATATAAAGCCATCTCTGAGGCTGCAAGGCTCTACCAGAATTATCAGGTATGCTTGCAAAGGAAGTATTAACATATGCATTGCAAAGCAGTGGAAGCGTAATTGTGATGACAGTTATGAGCCCATAAGAAATATACAGAGAAAGATAGGACTTTGGGGGGAAATTCAATTTTAGCACAGAACAGCCTGGTTCCATCTCTAATACTAAGTATTTTTTTTTAGCTAGTGCATTTGGATTATGGCTTTCCTGATTCTTCAGTCTGCTTCCAGCCTCTGCAAAAATGATGATGACTGTGGGACTGATATAGCTTGCACCAGCTGGCAATGGGCTGCTGAAGAATCTGTCAGAATAAGCACAGCCAGGGCGCATTGTGTCCTGACCACTCCTGCCCTGTCTCTAACGTGCTTCAAGGCAGACAGGCAGGGAAAAGGGTTGCTGGGAAAGTGATGTGATGTGCTGCTGCCACTGTGGCTCATGCAGAGGGAGATCACCTAAGCAGGAACCTGTACGTTCTTGCTTACACCTGTTAAAGGCAGTAGGACTGGAGTGCTGAAGGGATTTGGTCACTGGCATTGCAAAACCTGAAGGCAAACGTGAATACTTTTCATGTAGAAAGGCAGGTACTTCTGTAAGAACAGGCAGAAAGCTAAACCCAAGACATACTGATGGAGGAGAAAGACAGGGACACTGAAAAAAAGGGTTGGCATTCACTGTAATCTCCTGAGATACCTAGGTTTAGCCCCAAGAGGCTGAAGAAAATGTTTTACTTCCCTACCCAAGCTGTTTTAGTGCTAGGCTTCTGTGCAAAATGTGCCTACAGCAGGAGCCTTGTCCTGCTTGGACATCATCTCGGGCATACCCCAAGACCGGAGGCCCCAGAGAGAAAAGCAGAATATAGTGCCAGCTAACAGCCCTGGGGATCAGGTAGGTAGCAAGATGCTCATCTCTTCCATGGTGGAAAACAGAAGAGCAAAATTTGAGGTGCCTCTTGAGGCTAAACCACCCAAACAACTCACCAGTATGTTTTGTGGATCGTTTGGTCAGCTAGGTACTATCAGTCAGTGGTGAAACTTCAAAGCCTAATTCTCTTTGTATATCTAGACTAGACATTACCTTAGGATATGGGTTGTGAAAAACTGGCAGCAAGGTGGAAGGATGAAATGGTATAGTGTAATCTTTCTCCCTACCACCTACCTTTATCTCCTTGTATTTCTTATTTGCATTTTTACCTAGTGGTTGCTCTTGTTCCCTCCTGGTCCTCCCCCTCCCCCTAGCTGCACTTTTCCTTACCCCAGTTGCTTTGCTCCGTATGCACAACTTGGCTGGAAGCAAAACTAATAAGATTTTCAATCTACAAAGCACAGATGGCACTTTCTGTGCTTCAGAGACTGTCAATCTTGTTCGTCTCACTTCCTGGTCATTAGCAGAGGGAAGGGAGGAATGGGAGGTGCAGTAAGTCTCCTGCTAGGCTGGGAGAGGAAAATGCCCCTATCAGCATTACTGGGGAGTGAAGGTAGGGGAGGAAAAGGGAGAAGAATAGAGAAGCAAGACAGTGCATAGTGCAGGAGTCTGGTCTAGTAACAATGTGGAAAAGAAAATACAAAACAGTATAAAAAGGAAATGCGTTTAAAAGAGAAAAAGTATATTTTAAGGAAATAAATAGGGTAAATACAGAGGATATGAAGAATTTTTGGAGAAGCAAGAGCCATGTGTTGGGAGATGGAAGAGATGCAGAGCCTTATGGCAAGAACAAGAACTGTACACTAATGTCAGCTAGTTGTGTGGGTGGGTGTGAAGTTCATGGGGCTGGAGTCCTAGGACTGGAGCTGTGAATGGGAAGGCACAAAGCTGGTGTGAGAGGAATGAAGATATGGCCAAAAAGAACTAATTCTATTTTGAAAATGGCCTATATTATTGGTCAGGAAGGAAACACACCTTTTCCTCTAGCCTAGTTTTTTTAAAAAATGTTGTTCTTTGCCTCTGTAAAATGTGTATATGACTGTCAGATTTTTCCTAATAGCTTTAGGTCTCCTAACCAATTGCAAACAACTTTAAAAGATGGATAAAGGCCTCAAATAATATTTTTCTAGAGATTTGAAAAAAAAAAAAATAGACAGAAATAAGAGTAGCCTTATGTACTGGGCTAAAGTGAAACCCAGCATAGGGTTGCAATGTAGATGAGACTGAGAGTCTTCCAGTCAGCAGAGCTGACCTGTTGAGAAGGTTCTCAGGGCCTACACTGGGGAAGGAAACGCCTGCAGTCCCACTGGCTCTACTAAGAAACATTGCTGAACCAGGCATTGAACTATCCTCTGACTCTCCTTATGCAACTCTCCTCTCCTCATGACTCAAAAAGTCCATAAAACTATCCTAAAAATAGAGCCAAGACGTCTCTTTCTTTGTTTCTTGTACCTTGTGATTTGTGTTTGGTTATTTGCTTCAAATTTAAAAGCAACTCTTGTGAAACAGAAAAAGCTATGTATTTACATGTTATAATTTTAAAGACATATCTATAGGAATTATGCTGTGGTGGGTTGACCTTGGCTGGCTGCCAGGTGCCCACTAAGCCACTCTCTCACACCCACTCCTCAGCAGGACAGGGGGAGAAAATAAGATGAAAAACTTGTGGGTCGAGATAAAGGCAGTTTAATGAAATAAAGCAAAGGCCACATGCGGAAGCAAAGAAAAAAAACCCACAAGATTTATTCTTTATATCCCATCAGCTGGTGATGTCCAGCCACTTCCTGGGAAGCAGGGCCTCAGTATGTGTAGGGGTTGCTTTGGAAGACAATACCTTAATAACGAATGCCCCATCCCCATCTTTTCTCTTACCTTTTATTGCTGAGCAAGCCATCTCTGGACTCTCTCTCTGGCCAGATTGGGTCAAATGTCCCGGCTGTGTTGCCTCCCAACCCCTTGCCCACCCTCAGCCTACTGGCCTTTGATGTGGTGGTTGGAGAGACAGCCTTGATGCTGCACAGGCACTGCTCAGCAATAGCCAACACATTGGTGTGTTATCAACACCTTTCTAGCTACAAATTCAAAGCACAGCACTGTATGGGTTGCTATGAGGAAGGTTAGCACCACTCCAGCCAGATCCAATACATAGGCCAAACTCAATAATGATCATAAAGCCTTAGAAATGTTAGTTGAAAGGGACCTCTAGAGTAACCTCTTCCAGTCTCCCACATAAAGCAAGACATAGATGAGGTGAGCTGTGGCTTTGTCTAACCAAATCTCGAAACCTTCTGAGGTGGGAGGTTCCAGAACCCCTCTGGACAGCCCAGTTCAGTGTTGTGCTATTTTCCCAGTGAAATTTTTTTTTCCTAGTATCTGATGCAAACCTCCTAAGCCACAGCTTGTGGTCATTGCCCTTTGTTATACCATCTGTCATCACTAAGAAAAGTTTGGCTTGTACCCTTGTCTCAAAATGTCAATTGCCTTGATAAATGAATACACTGATTCCGAGTCCATGGTGCTCAACTCCCACTGCATTAGTGCTCTATAGCTACTGATAGAGGATAGCTTCACGATGAGTTGGAGATGGAGCCCTATGTATTTTCATCTCCTTCTTATTTACGGTGAGAGACTTCTCACCTAACTTTAGCCTTCTACAAGCTAGCTGTCAGACTTAAGATCTAGTCTGCCTTTGTAATTACTGAAGAGAAAAGCCCTCCCACAATGTGATTAACTACACCTATCTTAATTCACACCTAAAATTAGGTGGTGTGTCTCTTATTGTTAGGTTTAGCTGCATACATAGAATGTGATACTTCAGCTGRATAAAAACAGGTATTTGTTGCTAAAGGTGAAATTGGTAACTTCTTTCAGAACTAACTAGGACTAAACTGGCAGACAGAAAGGCAGATGTATAAAATGACTACCTTAATGCTTTAGAAAACTGAACTAAAGGAAAATGCGCAATAGCTGTTCTTTCTGCTCAGTACTGAATCTCTTATACCACTCGGCTTATTAAGGGTTAAAGTCTGAAGGCATCTGGGATACAGTTACATCCTTCTGTGAACTAAATACACAAAATACCACTGCACTGGTGTCTTGCTCTGTAACTTCCACTGACACTGATGTCCTGTACACAAATAGGAAACATGCTACAGTTTATGTGCATGTCTCTGTTCTATCTATTCAAATGTAAACCCCAACATTAAAAAGCATTCTATTCCTCCCCTTCTGTGGATGATTGATACTAAATCTGTACATTTGAAAGTTTTCAAAGAAATATAAGTTATTAGTTAATTTAGCGTGCATTTTAAAAAGTACAACTAAACCTTTACTTGTTTCCTTCTGCATTAAATCAGCCTGTCATCATTTCTAACTCCTCATTATAATTCAAGATGTGATCACTGAGAAATATCTTCATCTCTTCCTGGAAAAAATGCCTACTTGAAATAGACAACATCCTTTAGTCTACAGATTTTGTCATTACTATTTTGCTCATTTTTAGTGTAACACATAAATATTGATTTTTGCTTTGCTAAAATCTTCAAAGAAGTATTTGATATTTCCCAAAAAAACCTCACAGAATACAAAAGAAATTTCAGAATTGAGATTTGAAAAGAAATGTCTATAAAATGAAGTGAATCTTTATGCAATTGTATTTGTGTAAGATGAAATAGATTCAAGAAATCTAAGAACTTTGTTGGAACCAGTAGATTGCAAAACATTCTCAAGGATAAGAAAAAGGAAGATATTTATGTGGTTCAAGCAAAGTTTTCTTGTGTTTATGTTAGAATATCTTAGATGTGAGAGGTTCCCCATTTTAGAACAGTTAATAACTCATTGTTCAGACTGAGTCTCAGATATAATTCAGAACAGCAATATGAACATGAATTATTCTATCCCAAATTTCTCAGCTACCTATGAGTCTCTCCTGGTCAAATAATTATTTAATTACAAAAAGTTGATTAGCTCCCTGTCATGGTTTAAACCCAGCCAGCAACTAAGCACCACAGAGCCACTCACTCACTCCCCCCTCCCGGTGGGATGGGGGAGAGAATCGGAAGAGTAAAAGTGAGAACAYTTATGGGTTGAGATAAGAACAGTTTAATAATTGAAATTATTATTAATAATAATAATAATAAACAACTTGTAATGAAAAGGAAAATAACAAAAAGTGAGAGAAATAAAACCCAAGAAAGACAAGCGATGCAAATGAAAAATAATTGCTGACCACCAACTGACCGATGCGCAGCCTGTCTCTGAGCAGCGGCCCCCCCGGCCAGCTTTCCCCTGGTTTATATACTGAGCATGACGTCATATGGTATGGAGTATCCCTTTGGCCAGTTTGGGTCAGCTGTCCTGGCTGTGCCTCCTCCCAGCTTCTTGGGCACCCCCAGCCTTCTCAGTCGGTAGAGCATGAGAAGCTGAAAAAGCCTTGACTTAGTGTAGGCACTACTTAGCAACAAGTAAAGCATCAGTGTGTTATAAACATTATTCTCATACTAAATCCAAAACACAGCACTATACCAGCTACTAGGAAGAAAATTAACTCTAYCCCAGCCAAAACCAGGACACTCCCAAAGGGAAGACAGGAATTGTCACATTTATCTCACCTAATGTTGGGTGACTATAATATCGAGTATTATATTTAAGCTGTGTTGCAGTCTCCAGTGAGTGAATAAAAGCAGATACTAAGAGGTCATGGCCTTATACATTTGATCTACCATAGGTAGGTAGGGAGATTTTTATTTTATTCTAACACAGAATGACAGCAAATATTGAATACTCAAAAAAGTTTTGCAAAATAGATGATCTTTTTTCCAAGTAAATCCAAACTTTAAATCAACCATATTAGCCAAAAATATAAAGTAAAACATGTTGAGTGGATACCCAGAATTACACACATGTAAGAAGACAAAAGGTGTTTGGCTTTGAACACAATTTGTCCATTTAACAGTTTTCCATCACACATTCAACAGCTCCTTTCAGTTGTGCAGTCTTTCTTTTGGTTGCATAGCATCCTACTTGATACTTGGAGATAAGGTTTTGGCACTTAGCTAGTGATCTTCAATATTCTGTCTGCTAGACCTAACACTCCAATGTTTTTTTTTTCTGTTTTCCCTATCTGCTTCATCTTGTGCCATGTTCCTGTTGGCCTAGGCAAGTGACCCAGGTGGAGCAACTTTAGAAGTTATCATCCTCAGTAGTGAAAGTATCACAGTGCAGATAGATCCAGCAGATGGAAATTGTTGTTGATGTGGCCTGGTGTATGTATCCACTCGCCCCCGATACGTCCTCATTCATTACACCTCTGGAAATCTCTTCCTTTTCATTCTCCTGCTGACAACCAAGGATCAACAAGAGTCTGAAAAGTATTTTTAAGCAAAGGAGAGGGACTTTCTCTTCCCCCTGTTTAAATGTTACATTTTCCTTTTCCAAACTGGATAGCAGTGGCGAATAGATTCTGGGCAAAGAGGATAATCTAATTAATAAAACTGGCTAGTAATTTTTCAGTTAACTGTTCTCATTCAAAAAATGCTGCTTTACTGAAGTGAAACAGACTGCTTGGTTCACAAATCTCCTTTCAAATCCATTTTGGAAAARTACTTCAGAAATGGTCAAACTATTCCACCCCCATAGATTTTAAAGTGAGCAAAACTGTATTTTGTTTTGATTATTTTTTTAAAAAATTAAAATAGAATAAAATGTTGATAASAGTCAAAATAAAAGTGAAATATGTAGAAAAAAAGAAGGAAATATGCACACATATACTTACAATGTACATGTGTATATATTGGGTACACATATCCAAAAGTAAGTAGAAATAAAATTTCACCTTTTAATTCAAAATTTATTATCTCAGATATTTTTATAAACCAGGAAAAAAGAATTACTGCACAAACCCAAGCCTTAAATCTACTTCTTATGTCTTTTATTTAGCTCATATATTTAATTTTGTTAAACACATAATTAAAGAAAACTCACATAGTCTGTTAAGGCCAATGTTTAGTTTACAATAGTGGAGTCTTCAGATCACCTGCATTTGAGGAAGAGAAAAATACTAATTTAAAATTGTTCTGTGTTATTGAACAGGCTTGCTCTGCAGTGCAGTTATTTTCTTCAAGGACAGATTGAATTTTAAGCCTGTATGATTATTTATAGAGCTAGATTCTCTGCTGGTTTTTGCCCTGATTGTCTTTTACATTGATGCAGAGTCATTGCTACATGAGTGTAAAATACTCTCATTCTGAGCTGGTTGATATTTATCCTACTTTGCATATATATACATCACTAGACGTAGAGCAAAATGCTGCAGAATTAGGCCAGCAGTTTTACAGATATTGTTAGAGGAACACTAAGGTTATTTTTCATTGTGTTTTCATACAGATAAAATGCATGTTACCTTTTCTAAAAGAGGTAACGTCTTTTTTCACTGTTTGAAAAAAAATCCCAAGCCCCTAAGACCCCCAATGACAGAAACCCAAATAGCATTAGGTTACTGTCTTTTAAATTCTTACAGACACAGTTTACAGACATCATACTAAATATCTTTTCATATCCTCTGGTAGCATCTCCGTTCTGTAGGTGTTAGGCATTATTCCCCCACTTCATCAGTGCAGGAGGGAATAAACCCAAATGAAGGAGGAAAACATTCATTTTGATCATAGCCTTTTTCACATTTTTGCTAGTTTCAGCTTTTAAAGGCTCAACTCGGTTGCCTAAAGATGGGAATCTATTAGTGTTTGAAATGCCATAGACCATATCAGATACCCACACAAGGCTGTAAGATAAAATACAAAACTATACCTTACTGGAAGGGCAGCTGAAGGACAGACGGGACAGCTTAGGTCATCTCAAATGCACCTATGTACTGGTGTTTATGCGGACCAAAACCACCCTAAGAGTTTCAGAAATACACACAAAAAGTAGTACTATATGTTGTCATATAAAGAGAAATGTTGCCTTAGAATAATCCTGGCTCTCTGAAGCCAGATCAAAGACTTCCTTCTCTAGAGATCTGATCTCAGTCTGTCAGGAGAGGTAAAAACATTAACTTAAAGCACCTTTGTGTGTTTTATTTCATAACTGGAGCAGACTTTAAGGATGCACACAGTCAGTTAATACAACTCAGCTGACAACCTTGATAACTCCATAAGGTGACCAGGTCCTTCTGGTAAAACTCTACTGTCCCATTTTGACACATGCAGAACACAAAGCACATCGGGATTTCAGTAGCTGTGCTGAATAACAGCTCTWATAAAGTTGCCATAGATCAGTTTTTCCACTAGGGAATGAAGCAGGATTAATGGAATAGTCTCAGGGCAGGATATGACCAGATCTAAATCAATTTTTTTTTGTCCTGCAGCTAGAACTGTAGCTTACAGTCAGGAGATATCCCTCTCCCTGGTATACCCAATGTATTTCACCAGATTGTCAGTCATTTATAAATAAAGCTAAGGCTGGCTCTGAATCTGGACTGTAGACCCAGCTGTAGTTCCTCTTCCTCAAGCTTAAGACTGTACTACTTGGGAGAGGAGTGTCTGGAGACCAGCCCTGCAGAAAGGGATCTGGGGGTGCTGGTTGACAGCAGGCTCAATCTGAGTCAGCAATATGTGCCCTGGCAGCCAAGAGGGCAAACCACATCCTGGAGGGCATCAAACACAGCATAACCAGCCGGTCAAAGGAGGTGACTATCCCGCCGTATTCAGCCCCACCTTGAGTACTGTGTGCAGTTCTGGGCCCCACAATTTAAGAAGGGTTTGAAGGACCTTGAATGTGTCCAGAGGAGGGCAACAAAGCTGGTGAAAGGGCTGGAAAGCATGTCCTGTGAGGAGCTGCTAAGGACTTTGGGCTTGTCTAGTTTGGAGAGAAGGAGGCTGAGGGGCGACCTCATTGCTCTCTACAGCTTCCTGAGGAGGAGAAGAGGAGAGGGAGGTGCTGATCTCTTCTCCCTGGTATCCTGTGATCAGACACGTGGGAATGGTACAAAGCTGCACCAGGGGAGGTTTAGACTGGACATTAGGAACCATTTCTTTACTGAGAGTGTAATCAAACAGTGGAACAGGCTTCCTAGAGAGGTGGTCAATGCCCCAAGCCTGTCAGTGTATAAGAGGCATTTGGACAACGCCCTTAATAATGTGCTTTAACTTTTGGTCAGCCCTGAAGTGGTCAGGCAGTTGGACTAGATGATCATTGTAGGTCCCTTCCAACTGAAATAGTCCATTCTGTTCTGTTCTGTTCTGTTCTGTTCTATTCTATTCTATTCTATCCCATCTCATCAGTAAGACTGAAATTAACACATCATGGCAATTTCCTGTATACATCTTCTTAAACTCTGCTGTCAACTGGTATCCTTTTTTTGCATGTGGCCCCCTGGAAACATTGCAGTCCACAGGGTAATTTTAGTATCCAAGGCAAATGTAATTAATGTTATGAATTCTCGTAAGATTTGAAGATTGTAAGATTTGAATTCTTGTAAGATTTTGCAGACCAGAGACAGTTTGACTAAGCGTCTACATCTCCCAAGATTCTCAAACTACTGATATTAATGCATTTACCTTGAAAAGATAGAACTATGTTTTACAGAGGGACTTCTGTCTTCAAACAAAATTAGAAAACTTGCCTAAGGCTTTGAGTACTGTTCTACTTTCAAAAAATAATCAGGCCAGAAGAATACCTTTGATGATGGTGTCACTCCAAACCATATTGACATTTTCAGTCATCTTAAGGTTTTTCTTATCTAACACTATCAAATTTCTGTCATTGTTAATGGCTTCTTTTTTCTCTTTTCTTTTCTTTTCTTTTCTTTTCTTTTCTTTTCTTTTCTTTTCTTTTCTTTTCTTTTCTTTTCTTTTCTTTTCTTTTCTTTTCTTTTCTTTTCTT
>JASVER010000054.1:2439251-2491289 GCA_030449065.1 Oceanodroma leucorhoa | reverse complement strand
TCTTCTTTCTCTTCTTGTTCCCTCCCCCATTCCCTTCCCTTCCCTTCCCTTCCCTTCCCTTCCCTTCCCTTCCCTTCCCTTCCCTTCCCTTCCCTCACTGCTTACAGGATTCTTGCCTACACTGCTTAAATGATTTGAGGAGAGGATCCAACACCTCATATGGGTCCCAAATGGTGTCAGATAAATTTAGGGGATGAGGTGAGATTTCTTTTTTCAGTTCCAAGTGTCCAAAATAATGTGAAGGCTGTGCTGCAGTCATCAGACTGGTTCTTTTACAGCATGACACCAAGGTTACGTGTTGTATCATCGTGGAGGTATGTGCATGCATTCAAAGGCATGCTCCTACAACCTGCATGGACAGCTATATAGGACGCAGAGGGACAAACATGGTATGGGGTTGTTCATACTGCCTGTAGGGAGTGAAGCATCCCCAGAAACACATCTGAGTTTCACCTGAGCTATTCACTTCAGAGAGAGCTTGTGGTCAGACAGAGGAGTTTGGGATAAGCAGTGGGACTGAGAGTAGGGGCAAGTCTAAACTATTCTGGCTGGCAGGCATTCAAGGAACATTATTTCTTTCCTACTGCTTCCAAGGAGTGGCTACACCTCAGTTTCTCTGCTAATCAGTAGTCTGCCTTTTCTCCAACAGCAGAGTTTTTTATAGCTCTTTGATTAAATTAGAGAAATAACACACCTGCCAGGGTAAATAAACGAAGTCCAGAGAAACAAATAACCCTTTCTGATTGGCTTCTGTGTCCTCTTCTCCTCTGCTTTACTCCAATTTTTCACCTGAAAATATTGATTTTGCTAAAATTACTTGCTTTTTCCATTGGGAAAATCGAAATTAAATATTTTGTGCCAGCTTGACATTCATTTGTGCTGACTGAGCTCCCTCGGAGCCTCATGGGAGATGTAGCTTGTGCACTTTATGCCCTCATCCTCCCCGTGGGCTGGGCTTCCCATCTGAACTACCTCTTCTGTAAAGAGAAACCCAACACCATTCCTTTTGATCAGTGTGTGCCTCTGTATCTCCCTGTCTTGCTCTGTTTCTTTCCAGAGATATCCCATTTCTTCTTTTCCCCAGAATTTATTTTTTTCATTGGGAAAACAGATTTTTTTCCGCTTTTGCCCCATGTCTCTCAGCTTTGCTGCTGTCAAGTCCACAAGAGCTTTACCTTCCACCAGATGTATTCTTCTGAAGGATACTTTGTTCTGGRCTGATAATGAGGACAGACTTTGCTCAACAGATCTCTTTATATGTCAAATACATCTTTTGCATTGCCACAAAAGGGTTTGGTGTATCAAAGAAGGTTTGAAAGGAGATTGGATCATTCTTTGTATTGCGCTTATCTTGAGATTCAGAACTGCAGTAGCCTTGGGGAGGGGAAGTTTTCACCTTTGGATAATTTGGGGTTTTGTCTATATGAGGGTTTTTGTTTGTTTGCCTTTTAAATTTTTTTACTGAAGCCCTATAGATTTGGTCACATCTAAGACTAGTGCCTCTGGTGGAAGTACTTCTACACACACACAAGCATGGATAAACCAGTTGCCAGATGTGGTATCAAGAGAATATTTTTTCCAGATTAGACTCACAGGGATTGCTTTTTCCCTCCTTCTGCCATACATGCATGGTTTGCTTTCTATCCTCATCTGTGAGCTTCCTTTATGAATAAATGGGTATTCATATCCGGTTATAAGGTCCAAAAATTTGGAAATGCTCTTGTCCTTCTCTGATTTCTTTTTTTTTTTTCTTTCTTTTTTTTTTTTCCCCCTTTAGTACCTCTTTTATTACCTCTCACTCAATTAAGTCCTTCCTTCACCACCTCCTGCAATTCCATTTCTGTCTCCAGAAATGCCCTCTCATTATTTCCTACTGCAAATAGCTATACTGGAACTAGTACAAGTTGCGTTGTTTTCCAAAGAACCCCATTAAGTTCTGTACATTTGGATAAGGGTGTACTTAAGTTTTTTTTGRTTTAGATATATTTAAGTTCTTCTAGATTTTTGTTATGCAATCTTTACTATTTTTGTCAGATGAACTTAGCTTTAGAGTTTTAGAGTTTTTTATTTTTTTTTTTTTGGGGGGGGTGTTGGTTTGTTTGGTTTGTTTTTGCTTTTTGGGGTGTTTGGTTTTTTTTTTTTTTTTTTTTTTTCTTTTCTGAAATCAAACTGAACTGAGTCTAGTGACCACAGTAAATGTTAATAATTGCTTGGGAAACCTTTATAGAAGGAAGTCTATTCTCTGATCTCAATGGCACAGGAATAGCAGTGAAGTGGTTCTCTGAGCCTTGGTTCAAAGATAACAATAATGAAGTCTATCATCTGTTGTTTATGAGCAGTATTTGCCTGAGTATGTCTTCAGTAAAGACACTAGGATTTAGCCCTTAATAACATAGCATGATTGTAGATAGGGAATGTGTTGCACTAAAAAAAGCAATTTATTTGCAATAAGGCTACAAACCTAAAGTTTATAAAACATTTTTGTGGCAATTAGAATAATAATTACATGTATTATCTGGGACTTTTTTTTTGTTCTCTGGTACCTTGACAAACAATCTTTTTTAGCCTCTGGCTCACAATATTGACAACACAAAGCAAGACATCTCACATCCCATGATTAACTACAGTACATGCCTTAACATGGATCTTTCCTTGCTCAGTTGAACTGGTTGATTTGAACAATTTTAGAGCATACCTCAAAAGTTCAAAAATCTATTATAAAATGTTGATTTTGGGAAAAAAAAGCAAATATTGTTGTTTCTTCAGTGAGGCAACAAAATTGCTTTTCTGAAACAAATATGTTTCTACACTGAGGATAATATTTATGCTCAGACTCTAAGTATATGACATATGTACCTGGATGGTTTTGGAGTTGAAAAGAATTAGACTACAGCAAGTGGTTATCTGGATGTCCTCTCCAAATGTTGAGGAGATCCAATCTGATCTCAGAAATCACAGATTCGACATGAGGTCATCAGCTTTAACTTAATGATATTTAAGGATAAATAAATAAATAAATGTGCAAGAGGTGTGTGTGTGTGTCTCTAATGAAGGTAGCGCACATTTTACATTTTGTGTACTTTTTTTCTTCTGTGCAGGAGGGTTCTGGAAATGAGGGAGGGAGAGCGGGAGGGAGGGAGAAAAAGGATTTGTCTGTAACCACATGTCTTCAAGCCCTTTAATAATAGCAAAAAGATCAGACTGATAATAATAAAAAAAAGGGCATGATTTTTTCAGTACTATCCTTTATCCTGCAATAGTGTAGTATGATTACACATACCATTGTATGATATTTATTCAGAGAGATATTTCATCCTGTAAACTAAACGGATTTTTAAAGGAACATCCCAGAAAAATAATCAGGTAGAATTTCTGTATTTTATATACTATTTCCAAATTAGGAGGTACACAAACAAGATGCCCTTCAGGTATTGGACTCAGGGTCATTAACCCGAGTCAAGGAGGAAGAACAAGAGGTAGGAGCACAGAAAACAGATAAATACACAAACTTTGTAATTCAACAAATACTCTTGCTGATAAAAAAGCCTTCTTTTTGTTTTTCTRTAATGTCCATATGTTTGTGTATATGTGAATGACACAACTGTGTTGTGAGTTAAAAATTCACCCAAGTTCTCAGGGATAATCACATAAGCAGGTTGCCTCTATCAGTGGAATAGGGTATGTGAGGAAAGCAGGCTACATGGGGCTATTGCTTTCATCCCTGCACAAGGGGACATTGAGAGAACAGAAAAAGGGAAGGAGAGTGAAACAACAAAGCTCAGAGAATGTCAGCATACAGGAGGAATTAATATACACCAGAGAATACTGAGAGTAGTTGGTTGAAAATATTTTTGTCAGCAACAGGGAAAGAGAATCAATCCCTAACTATCGTTCAAGGCTGAGAGTATATGGACAAAAAATAGCAGCACGTCAGGACAGATAAATCAGTACATGTCAGTGATTCATCCACCAATAAAATTGCACTTATTTATTCAAATGAAATAATAAAGGAAATAATAATAATAAAGATCGTGACATCATGGAAAAGAGGGATGTCTGAAAAAGTAAAGAGAATGTGTTAATGCTATGCTCTGAAAACGTATGGACAAAGAACAATATTTAAGCAAAGCCAGAAAATATGCATGTTGTCTGACTCAAGCTTATGAAGAAGTCTCAGCTGAGTTTACCAAAGAAAAATGTCAGCTGTAGTATGGAAAGGAGTGCTTGGTAAATCCAGGTTAAAAGTCACTGTTTGGATATTATTCATTTCAGCAAATACACTTTAGTGGAAGTTCTACTCCCAAGATATTTCTGAGATTAATTGGGCAGATCTAAGAGAGCTAGAAAGTTTTCAGAGTTTATAATGGATGATGTTTTAATTTGGCTTAGAGAGTTTAAATTATGCAATGAGAGATTTTGGCAAGGTTTTCAGAGAGTAAGAAGAAAGAAGTACACCAAAGACTTAGATTAATCTAACAAATGTTCTATGCATTAGACAGAGAGGGACTAATCCTTCATTGTTTTGTGCCCTCAGTGTAACTTTGTGTTACTGCAAGGAGAATTCTGCTTTAGTAGCATCCACGTTGCACAGTTCCAAATAACTATATCAAATATGAGACAGCAAACAATGATGCTGAGTGTGAATCATTACCCACAGATCCAGGTGAAACTGAACTCTGAGCTTCTCTCTCACTATAATCTCTTTGCAATGCCCTGCTAGTACAAAGGCCATTACAGGCATTTTAAGCATAATGTAGGTTTTAAAGTAATAAAATAAAGTCCTTTAAATTTCACCTTTTTTGGGGGGGAGAAATCTATCTTTTTCTGTTTGAAATACATTTTATTTGTGTGATAAACTGGAATGGAAAAGTCTGGAATCCATCATTAAAATCCATTTAAAACTGCATGAATTCTAGACAGCAGACTAACAAAATGGTCTTTCCACAATGGGTTACAGCGATATTATTTAAATAACGGCATGAGATGAGACAACTCTATCTGTAAAAAAAAACAATTTCTTTTAAGTAAGTAAGGTATCAGAACAAATCTGATATTGCCATTTCAGCACCAAACTGCCTCTCTCCAGCTATTTACAGTGTAATTGCCATCCCAATTTCAGTGAAGTTCTGAAATATTTTTCTTTCATGCTGTTTCAAAGAGTTGTAAGGGTTTTATGAAACTTCAAATACAGCTGCATTTGGGGGAGTGGGGGGTAGGAGGAAAAGCAACCAGAACCATCACCCAGGGCCATAGGCTGTAGGAGGCTATTTGGATAGAAGTACAATCACTGCAGTCTTGGATGGAAGGAGAAAGAGATCCTTCCTATCGTGTCTTCACAGGTCTCACTAAGTCATCTCTGCCCCCAAATCTCCCTTTGGCTCTGGAAATCTGGGGAGAAATGTGTAATAAAGACCTTAGCATCTGAAAAGTGCTTAAAAAGGATGTCTTCCTATTTTCTCATGTTGCAAAATATAATTTAAATAAGAAATAAGTTAAATAATTGCTATGTATGGAAAACAAATAGTTATCCACAATTCCGTATCATAAATATTTCCAATTAACATTTTAGCATGAAGCATATGGTTAAGAACTTAGGTTCAATTCAAGCAGAACACCATTTGGGATTTAACTGATAGGTATTCAGTAAAACTCTACAGCATGCTTAGCAAACAGCAGCAAAAAATGTGTGACCAATTTAATCAGCATGTGCATTGGGAGTGGCTATAAATATGTTTCTAATGAATACCCAACTACCCTTGTGAAATCAACATTTATGTGCTGCTCTTGTCTGCCTGGGCTTTTTCTTTCCCCCCCCTCCAGCTGCCTTCTGAATCTTGCAGTCTGTGGGTACTCACTGGCAAAAACAAACCCAAAGAAACAAAAGCAAAACCTACACGCAAGGGCAAGAGAGGAGCTCTTGCAGTTGAGCAGTCTGACAGAAAGGAAGGCAGGTTACCTCCTCACTACCTCCGGCTGGATTAATGTACGCACACACATGAACGCAAACACATTTGTAAATACATGTGTGTTGAGTAACACCAAAGCTTCTCTTGCCTCTGGAGTTTTGCAAAGCTTCATTCTGACCTGCAGATTAGACTCATGATGGGACAGGCATCAGGGATGTGGGCCACAGGCTCTGTTCCTCTCAGACAAACAGGGTCAGAATATAGCTGTGATCCTGCTGGGAGTGGGGAAGGGATTTATGTCACCACTTTTTGCTAGACCTTTGCAGAAGAGGACAGCTGTCTGATTTCCTATGCTGACTATTGTGAAAGATTTGTCCTGGATCTATTGCCAAAATGTCAACAGCCTTTTCATGTACTGTGGCGTGTTTATACAGTCTTTTTAATAGAGCAGTATTCCATTTACTTTGAATAGCAGAGTACCATTTTGAAGGTCTTCAGCCTTAGCGATGCCATAGCAAAAGCTAGTGGTGTTGGAGTGGTGTCCGGTACTCAGAAAACACAGTGTAACAGTCGCTGTGTAGCTGCATGCTGGAGTAGCAAAAGGAGAGGGCTAAGTAGCTGTTGAGGAATGAGACTGTGCTTTTCATATTCACTGACATTAAGCAAAATGCTCTTGCTCGGCAGAAGAACTTAATCAATCAAGAAATGATTTGAAGTACCTTTAAAATCGCTTGTTGTCTCAATTCTATATGCTAATGCAATGATTCATGTGGCTTCAGTACTGCAGGTTGCAATCAGTCTTTCCAGTAACTAAACACAATCCTTTTAACTAGCATCCTGTAAAATCCACATTAAGAGGCTGCAAGCCTACTTCATTAATCTTTTCATTAATCTACCATTCACCCATCAGACAAGAGGGGTACTAGGCATCTGTGGGCCATTTTATACAGATTTTACCCCTTAAATTTCTAGAACAAATCATAGCAATAGCTTGGTGTGCATTRTTGCAAATAGGTCTGACAGCATTTYATCTGATCAAAAAAAGCACATAAGCCAACAAAAGTTCTATTCTGGGGATTGGTTCACATCTAAAAATTTTCTGAAGTATTTAAACCATTTTAGGAAAATATATGAGATATGGGTTGACAGCTTGTATGACAAGTTTTAACCCAATGGGATTTTAAAAAGCTGATAAATTAATCCTCAAAATCCAGGTTTATAACAGAAAGCCTTATCGGCTCTTACCTGTATTGCTAGTGAGAGCTGTTAGAATACTAACACTTTTTAAAAAAGCCTTTCTAAATGTTTTATTTTCAAAATTCAAACTTTAAAATAGCTTTGTTGTAACTGAGTGCCAAAGCTATAGCATTGGGAAGGAGAAAAATCCCTCTATTAGATTTTTTTGTAAAATTCATTTTATTCATCAGAAACATTTTCAAACCATTTTTAAATAAAATTCTGCATAAAAAATAAGCCTTTCACTTCTGTGCAGCATTCCAACTAAAGATCTTGGGAGCCTTTGCAAACATTCATGAGCTTAGGCTCTCAGCCATTATGTGGAACATATAATTGCTCTCATTTTACAAATGGATAAACTAAGTCACACAGTGAAGGTGGCTTACGTATTGCAGTTCTCCTTCTTCCCCATTCAACTTCCACTATGCATTTCAGTAATTACTTATTCATTGCCCCAGAATTCACATGAAAATGATTTATATTTCCATTCATCTAGGAGATTAATTCATCTACTACATTTATCTGGAAGATTTGGTCTCCATTCCATGTTTCAAGAGAGATGCAGGAATGTACCATCCATAATAGACACTAGGGAACATTAAGTGTCTTGAGTAAATAGAGATTTCAACCAACAAACATTGAAAGGCTGAGGTTCATTCAACCTCGCTTGTGAGCTGTCCGAACTAGGAGCTTAACTGCCCTGCACTTCTATAGGTAGCAGAGGAAGATGATGATTCAGCCACAAAGTGACTGTTTACAAGGAAAACAGTTTCTTTTTTTTCTACCTATTGGTTAGCTTAGGTAGCACCTCAGTGTGCCAAAATGCAGTGGCTTTCAGTTTAGCATATTATTTTTTGTGGACAGAATACTAGGATGCTTTTTCTCCCTATAAACTTATGCAAAGAAGCCCAAACATCTCACCCAGGGCTCTAAGGTCTTTCCATAGCCCTGATATTTCTCAATGGTATGATACTTTTGTTCAGAGCTCGAGCTAAAATCATACACAGAGAAGTGGCAACATGAAGGATAAGATAGGATGGGATGAGATAGGATAGGAAGGATAACTCATATTATTTATTCCTAGTTTTGTCTTACTTCTAAAAGACATGAAATGGCTTTGACTGTGGTAGCTGTCATTTTGAATGCCACATTTACTTCCTACTCCTACTAGTGATATAGTGTAAGAGTCTACTGTCTACTCTCCATTTCAGCACTTTCTGCCCATTACATCATTTCCAAACAGTCCCAAAGACTCTATCTTTACTACTAAATCAAAATGAAATGACTTACTCTAGYTTTGTTCCTGACTCAAAAGACTTGAACCTTCTTAAGTAGCTGTAAAGACTTGAACTTTCTTGAGTAACTGGAATCAAGCAGAAAAAAGATAAATCTGATCTCCCTACACACCTCTGTGGGTACAAATATAGTTAACAGCATAAACTTGGTGCATTTTCACTGCTAGGTTAAGTCCATCTATACACTGCAGAGTTGTGTCCATTTTAAGTGGCTATTTGATTGTATTCAGCAATTGCTGCCTGATCATCAATGTCTGTGAATCTACTTGTGGCACCACATAAAATTTTCCCTCACTACCAGCATTTCCAGCTATTGTAATTTCCCCAAAGAGGTAGGAGATTTATTTTACCCAGCAACAGTACTTGAAAGATTTATCAGTGCTGGACATTGTACAACTGCTAAATAACCCTCCTGGAATACATGACACACCAAATCTTTTCTCCCTTCCTGCCTCCCTCCCTCCATTTATTCCTTTCTCTTTCTTTCCCTCTTTCTTTCTTTCTCTTTCTCCCTCCATCTTTCTCTCTCTCTCATTTTCTGTTTTCAGTTTTTCCTTTCTTGTTGAGAATGACTTAAGAAAAATGGAAATGCGTGAGAGTCTAAATAAATGTTCAAAGCATCACACTTGGCCATTATGTTCCTTCAGTGCTCCATTGTGTTGACATTCAGGTGCATATTGTCATATACAGTGCACTCAGGCATTCAGTGGATCATATGATGATCTGAATCTTGTGACTTACAGTCCATGTGTCAGTTGCTACAGTTGRCAGGGAGTTTTTTTAAAGCAGAATGTCAGGCAGTGAGGGATGTCAGAGTGCTAGAAATACTATGTAATTGTTCCAGCCACATTAAACAAAAATGTTTTCAGAGTTCCTGTGACTTCTCTGCTGTCGCTGGTCAGCATCTACCTGTCAAGTGGCTGAGAACTTGAGGAAAGGCAAGATGAGAGCCCAAAAAAAGGCATTTCTAAAGATTGTGGGACTAACATAATTGCTCATAGCTGTTTAAAGGGGACAATTTTTAATTTTCAGGTCATGTTTTACTATTGTATGAAGGTTTCTCCTTTCCTAAAACATTAAAGAGAAGCAAAAAAATGTTCAGAAATCTAAATATATGCATTGAATATTCATTTTTAAAACCACCTGGAAGAAGGGCTTATGTCAGCAGTTTCCCATTAACGTACCTCTAAATATTAAGAAACTTGTATTTGTGACTTTTTCACAAGAAATATCATTATTTCACTCAGCACTTCGTCCATAGTTGTAAAATACCACTCTTGCATCCCCTTTTTTCCAATGATTGTTTCATGCTGTCCAGAAAGTCCTCAAGCTGGTTTAAATTGATTTGCAAATGCAACTGATTGCTCACACTAGCTCTTTATACTGTATGTTATGCTCAAACTCTTGTTTATAGACAAACATGAAGCGTACTGTGTAAGTATATATATCAAGTCAAGAATTTATTGTTAGTATAACTGGTATTTTGATAGTGTAATTCAAGAATCATTTTTAGTCTAGGTCTAATTTTACAGAAAAAGAAAGAAGGAAGACTAATACAGTTAGAATACTTGTATAGATTAAAAAAGTCTCAATAATATTAATATTACAATTAAAATTGTAACACACACTTCTTAATCTCTATCCCCTTTTCTGGTGTTATGCTGACCCTTCCACTGCTTTTCTGGATCTTAAACTACTGACTACTTAAAGCAGCTACTTAAAATAGCTTTGGACTGCTAGAGAGGGTAACACCACAAGTTGTCATCTTGTCCTCTTTGCTCTGGTGGGAGTATATTGTTGATGTTGCTGGCTTCTTCCTCATTCTAGGATCCACCTGGGGTCATTTTTATGTGTTTACTATGATGTTTTAACACCTTTACTCTGTCTTCATTGGTCAGCAGCTCCATGTTATATCCAAATTTACTGTATATGGTGACTTTTATGTATTAGATGATTCTATTTTTGTTCTCTTTGTTACTCCTAAACCAGTTTTGCCCGGATCCRGATCTGCATTGCTGTAACTGACCATGGATGAGTTGTTAACAGCTGTGAGATGTCTACAGCTGTGGGGTCGTCTGTGCCAGCCTTTGCCCCATCCCTCATCCCACGCCAGTGCGCCTCTGCAATGGTACTCCAAGGCCTTTGCTGTCATACCAGGACCGTATATCTCTACAACATTATGTTAGAATCAAAAATCTCTCCTTCTCCATAGAGTAACTGCTCATTACTGCTATCTATATACACCTAAGGATGTACTACACRAAGATAAAGAAAAGCAGAACAAATTATCCGTAGACACCTGACCAGTTAGAGAAATTGCGGTCACAGTTATCCAAGAGAAACAATGCTGSAGGCAGGTCAAGAAAAGCTCAAGCAGAGCAGRTCTGGCAGCCTCACTCCTACAAACCACGCAAACTCTGTGCAAAACATATGGCCTGTTACTAGCAACGACAATACCATGTTACAGGGCATACATATTACATGTGACATATATCACAGGGTAGCAAGAGGAAGTCAGGCATTGTTTCAGGCAGACAAACTTGGGTGTGCAGCAACATGAAACAGGGTTAATTTTTCACCTGTTTCAGTCTCCCCGGTGTGATGCTGCTGAGGAGACTGATCAGGAATTTGCAGCTGATTCCAGTTAGTGCCAGGATCAAAATTCCAAGTGCAAAACCTTTACAATTTTGCATGTACTTCAAATCTTCCTATGAAACTGGGTAATGAAATCTTTTGTGAAACAAACTCAGAGGCATTGATGTAAATGGTTCTAAAATATTTTTATTTCTGTTCTGAATGAAAAGCACTGCTTCAAAATCTGGTACAAAATCTGGCTGTGATCTGACTGAAGAAGCCTCGGTTCTGGTCATTTTATATAGCATAGTGATACCATTATTTCAGAGCAACAGGGACCATCTGGTGGCATTTCAACTATGGAGGAGCTGTCTCTTCTAAAACAAAATAAAAAAGACTTCTTTTTGCATTAATTATGAGAATGATGTGGGCTCTTTCTGTCTTTTTTCTTTCTCTCTCTTTCTCTCTTTCTGTCTTTCTGTCATTCCCTTTTTCTTTCCTGAGTGCAGCAACTGATGTAATAAATAACAAAATGACCTGTGGATTGGAAGATGGCCCTGTGCATCCATGGTTCATGATGAAACACTTGTGGCGTTTTTTATTTCTGCTTAACGTATGAATTYGTCCTGATCCCTGATGAGATTCTACATAGCATAAAAACATCCATCTTAAATAAGGTTTTTATGGAAACACCTCATATCTCCTATCTAGTTGTTAGGTTTTATCGGTTATGACTGAGGTCCCTAAGGATGTAGACGTACGACTTGAACTAATTTAATGCACTAAAATTGAATATTCCTTACTTATACACCCTCGCCATCTCTGAATAAAGCTGCTATTACAGGTAGAGGTGACATGCATTGAGATTACCTCTTTCTCAACATTAAAAGAAAACCTGCTATATAACATTTAAATGCTTTTGTCACAGCCTCATTCCACRTTGTGTTTTTTTTTAATTTTTTTTATTTTCATGCTAGTTAAAATTGCAAAATAGTAGGAAACAGCAAGAAGAATATTATTCTTAAGCCTGGCAGAGGTTAATCAGCCAAATCTAAGGCTGAAATGACAAGCACATCAGTCACTGACACAAACCAGCTGCCAGGTCTCTTTATATGCAAGTCATTCAGTGAGATATCAAAATGTGGAAAATATAATACTCCTACCAACATTTCTTGTTGAATTAATGCCCAGGTGAGTTCTGCTGAAATGCTGCAGTTGTATCTTAGAAAAAACAAGAAGCAGTAAAGCATCATACTTATTAGGACCCAATTTGCCACAGCAGCAGTCAAGTGCTTCAGCCTCTCCCAGTGGCAATGGGGAGGGAGGACTGGGGATAGGGAAACTTAGATTAAATTCATAGTGCAGTGCACATTTAGAATTCAATATTGACAGCTCTAATTACACACACCTTTCCATCACAAGTTCATTAACTAAGAGGAAAATGCTAGAAACAGCAGTATCAACTTCTTACAGAAATAAATAAATAAGTGCAGACACAAGTACTCCAGAGTTTCTGACCTTTCCCCTCTCTTTCTGACAAAGCCTCACATGTTATTCCCTGCACTTTTGTTTATTTTTCAGATTGGAAGAAAAGAAAAAGCTGGCTGGATATTCATCCTTCATTCAGAATATGACCGTAAAATGTTACAGTCAGTGTGTAGGGTATGATGTACTCTTAGGGTATTTACCTTCCAGCAACTTTTTAAAAACAAGGAATCTCCGCTACTGTTCAGGCTTCCTCTAAAACAGAGGAAGAGAAATAAGCACGCTGAGAAGGCAAATATTTTAGAACAGGCTGAACTCTTTCATGGAAATAATTCATTCTCTCCATCAGCAAAAGAGAGAGCTTGGATGGCCAAATGCTGGTTGAGGTGAATCCTGATCTTTCAGAAAATACCACTAAGAACACAAGTCCATTACTCAGCACAAGATCAAATGAAGACCTACCTGTAGGACATTAGCCATACTTATCGCCTCTGTGCAATTGCATGTGTCAGCCTGTATTGAGTCTGGCTGAAATGGAGTTAATTTTTCCCATAGCAGCCCTCATAGTGCTGTGCTTTGTATTGGTACCTAAGAAAGGTGTCGATAACTGTCGTGGTTTAACCCTAGCCAGCAACCAAACACCACACAGCCACCTGCTCACTAACCCCATCTCCGGTGGGATGGGGGAGAGAATCGGGAGAATAAAAGTGAGAAAACTCGTGGGTTGAGATAAGAACAGTTTAATAATTGAAATAAAATAAAGTAAAATAGTAGTAATAATAATAATAACAACAATAATAGAAAAAGAATATACAAGCAAGTGGTGCACAATGCACTTGCTCACCACCTGCCAACCGATGCCCAGCCAGTCCCCGAGTAGCGATGTCTGGTCCTCAGCCAACTCCCCCCAGTTTATGTACTGAGCATGACGTCATATGGTATGGAATACCCTGTTGGCCAGTTTGGGTCAGCTGTCCTGCCTGTGCCTCCTCCCAGCTTCTTGTGCACCTGGCAGAGCATGGGAAGCTGAAAAGTCCTTGACTAGTGTAAGCACTACTTAGCAACAACTAAAACATCAGTGTGTTATCAGCATTATTCTCATACTAAATCCGAAACACAGCACCATACCAACTATTATGAAGAAAATCAACTCTATCCCAGCCAAAACCAGGACAATAACACACCAGTGTTTTGAGTACTGCTGAGCAGTGCTCTCACAGCATCAAGGCTGCCTCTCCAACATTCCCCCCTCAGCAGTAGGCTGGGGGTGGGCAAGATCTTGGGAGTGGAAATAGCCAGGACAACTGACCCAAACTGACCWAAGGGATATTCCATACCATATGACGTCTGCTCAGCAATAAAAGTCAAGAGAAGGGCTGGGGAAGCGGCATTCGTTATTATGGTATTTGTCTTCCAGAGCAACCACAACGCATACTGAAGCCCTACTTCCCGGAAAGTGGCTGGATAGGAAGTAGAGAATAAAAAAGTGCTGATAGGAAGTAGAGAATAAATCTTTTCTTCCATGCATGGCTTTTGCTTTTGCTTTATTAAACTGCTTTTATCTTGACTCATGAGTTTTTTCCATCTTATTTTCTTTCCTCCCCCTGTCCTGTTGAGAAGGGGAGTGATAGAGTGGCTTGGAGGGCACCTGGTGTCCAGGCAAGGTCAACCCACCGTACAGCCGTAGACCAAATGCAGCATTTTACAGCATTGGACAGGATGCTACAGTCAGTTAATTTAAAATATGAACTCCACCAGTGTAGAAGCTGATAGAAGTAATTCATCAGCATATCCCAAGTCAAGTAAGTGAGACAACTTGCTCAGTGTAGCTACAATTCACAAGTTAAAGATAATGAGGGATGGGTTTTTGTTGTGTAAGATACTTTTCCATCATATTCACCATAAATTCTTGGTAAGACCAGTTTAYGCATTGTACCAACAGTTTTTATAAGTGATTACATGTCAATAATTCTAAACATTACCAGTGTAGGCRTAGCCCCTTGCTTTTCCTCTCTGAGACTAGTTCTGTATATTTGGTTTGGTAAAATTTGTTGGATTTTGAACCCTTACAAAGTATGGATATTTCTTTTCTTTGAGCATCATGTCTCCAGAGAGATTAAAGCTATATTTTGAGTGAAGCTATGAATTAACTACTGCAAAATTGGGTTTGGTTCTGGCATCAATTTGAGGGTGTGTAATTCACATGAGCTATAACATCACAGCCAGTTCCCATGTAATAAATTACCTCTGATAAGGAAGGGTGCCAGGAAGTTGGAGGAAAGGGTCACTGGTGCATCCTTCTCATGATCATGTGAGACCATTGGCCGGGAGCCCAAATAGAACTGATGCATGCTTAGCTCAGGGCAAGTTAGGGCAAGGTGACCACAGTAAGTAAAGAATTCCTTGTTTGATTTTCCTTTTAAAGATTTCATAAAATACTAGGGTATTTTAAAACTAGCATTTTGACTGGGTGAACTCTCCAGTCATTAAAATTTTAAATAATTTGACCACATGAATAATAGTGGGACACAAGCTCCTTACGTATGTTCATGGAAACCATGATGCATTTTTCTTCTTCATTTTACAATATTACTTCTCTAGTSCATGAGTCAGTTTGAAAGATTTGTTTAGTAACACTAGTAACATGAATAATGTCTTAAAAGGAGAAATATCAATCAATCCTTATTGAGATGCAAATCAGTATTTTGTCTACTGATACAGCATGAAATGTATATGACATTTTTCTCTTTATACAAACAGTAGACTGTAGAACTTTGCAAGCTAGCAGAAGTTTCTACCTTCAAAAATGCCCAAGACTTTGCTATATCTTAAGAAAAAATAATCTTTTTATAGGCATTATGAATATTTTTAATATGTATATGATTCAGCTCCTCACAGCTAGTTGCAGTATTCAGCTGTTACCATGCAGACTGCTGTAAAGATTACTACAGACTTTGCTTTATCTCCTACTGAGAATTTCTTTTTTGTCCTCATTCCAGACATTATTCATTACAAACCACATTTTCTCAATAGGTGCATTAATGTTCTGACATGCCAAAGATTATTCTGTTAAGACAGTCTGATACTTGGAGAAAGGATGTTATTTTTTATACAAAAGCTTGAGCATCACCCATCTAGCAGGGTTCCATATTTTGTTTACCTTCCAGTCTTTCTGTTGTCTAACAGGCACAAAGTGTTTGCAGGAGCATTCAAACAATTTTCATCAATTGCTTTTCAAGTTAGGTTGTCTGGAGTTGCATTTCTGGCCTTTTTTTTTTTTTTTTTTTTGGAATAATGGTGTTCATGAATGAATGTCTGGCAGATAAGAAGCTCTCTCATGTTCTGGCCATTTACAAATGCTGTGGAAATGCCGCACTCCTCTTTCTAGGAACAGGTAGTTAACAGAATTATGTCYTCAGTCTTCTATGTAAGTGCATGTATGGCTAGTCTACAGTGTTGCTTGTTTCCAGAAAAAAAGATCTTCTTTAATCAGTAAATTTCCCATAGCACTATAGTACCAGTTAGTATTTTTCAGATGAAAGCACTAGGCATCATTTTCTTCTTCAAAGTGAGTAAGTGCAGCAGGTCTAAAAAGCCATCTGATTTCTTTAGCTCATATGTAATAATAAAAGTCCCTAAATGTTATACAGACAGCCTAACTGGGTTCCTCATTCCATGTTGTCCTGGTTTTGGCTTAAACCATGACACATGTCCATCTGGGGCTATGAGGAATATGAGTACTTGCCAGTTCTGGTTTAAGTGAAAATGTTGGCTGCATGGTATGGAGCTGTTCTCTGGCAGGATGTTTCTGTCTCCAAAGTAAATAATATGATCATAGTTCAGAATTTCTTTTAAGGAAGTGTTGTTTGAAATGTCTGCTTTTGAGTGAATTTAGAAAAAAAAAAAATTTTGTGTCCATTTACTAGAATAGAAAATGCAAAACAACTGCAAGTTTGTGCAATGCATTCAAAGAAAGTTTTTTCTAATATTTACAGTTTTGTTTATTTATATGTCATTTGACTTTTAAATAAGTTAGCTGAAGTGTGGGCAAGTCCCAGATTTAAAGCTGCAGCAGCTTTATATTTATCCCCAGGTTAGATTTTGTTCCAGCAAATCTTCATATGGTTTGTATGTGCTTTTATAATTACATCAGTAGTGCTTCTAAAAGCCATTTCCCATTTCAAATATGCAAAATTTATCAGTGATTAGTAAACATCTGTTGCCAGGTCTGTTGCAGAATATTGTCTCYTCATCAAGCTAGGAGGATTGCATTTAATCTGTTCCAATAGCTCAAAAGATTAAAGGTATAAGAACTTTAAGAAAAGATCTTTAGTTTTCTTGTTCACAAGTTTTTTCATTGTGTAAAATAGTTCCTCAGTAGATCAAATCTTCAAATGTTTAAACTGATATATTATTATGTTGACAAACGCTAGCTGATGATTCCTCTAATCTTTCAGTAACAGTGGAGTGATGCTTTTACTGTCTATACAAGAAAGTAGTTGAGGTAAGAAAGAGAAAGAGTGCTATTGATCCTGTATTAGCAATACCTGATGGAGTGTGTTTTCCATGTCACAGGATGCCCTTACCACCATGAGAGCACTACCCAGATTGTCAGCATTTTGTTAGAACTGTGCCTGGGATAAATCCACAGACAGGTATAAAAATATATATTTTCAAAAGCTCTCTGTGAAGGAGTAGAAGACCTCAAGAAGAATGCAAGACTGGTTAAATCAATTCACATTGGTTGCTCTAGGAGTAAATGCTGTTCAAATAAATGACTGAAATAGGTTTATAGTTGTTTAACTGTGAACCTGTTCCCCACAATCACAGCATTTCAAGTTTTGAAGTGAACCATATGTTGATAAATGCTCAGATACTTAGACTCTTTGCAGCGTAACAGACACACCAGCTGTATCTGGTTTTATTTTGCTCCAGTGAGGAACTTACGTGTCCCAATTTAGCTAAGCATTTAAGCACGGTCTTACGTCTTTAAGCATTTTGTTGAATTTAAGTAATGAATTCAAAACTGCAATTCCCATCTGCCATGTGCGCTCCCCTGGAGGCCCTAATGAAGTTAGAGGATTATTGTTGGGCTGCAGATTTCACAGAAAGAGTGGACTGTAACACCCCCACCTCGATCTTTCTGAAGGACCTGTTGTTACAAACCCTTATAGCCATGGGATGTCCCACTGCTAGATGCCAGATTTATTTAACATGCCTAGCACATGTTTGATCCCTGCGTGGAAGCCAATATCACTCTATTTGGATGAAGGTGATTGCTCCTGAAAAATCCTGTAAAATATGAGTGTTTTGAGTTCAATTTCTATGATCTACTAAATGTGTGAGCATTTTTTCTCATTCTTTCAAGTACAACTTACTTCCTTCAACTTCATACGTAATTCCCTTACATTTTAAGAGTACATGCGCATTGGTCCACAAACATAACTCAGTTACCTATGCTTTCCTTATCTTTCATTTCAAAGTTGAATTTCTTTCAGCCACTTCAATAGTACCCCCCATTTTCCTTGAGGTTAAATACATATAATTATGTGTATTTTGATTGAATATACTTACCCTCACTGATCTCTTTAATACCATGTGAAGTAGAAATATATTCTTTTTTTTTCCCCTAGGTGTGGCAATGAAGAACAGAGGTTGATTCACTTTGACTTCATCCATAATGTCTTTCTAATGCATGCCAGACATCTAAATTGATCTCCGTGCTGAGAGGTATTGACTGAATCAGGCCTTAACATTTTGTTGGCTATGGGCCTGTAGAGATCTTCCCATTTTACTTTCCAAGGGAACTAACTGATTCATTTGTACTTGAAAATCCAGAAAATAATATTCAGTGTGGAGGACAAATGGACTAGGACTCTGGATAAAAAAGGGGGACTGTATACTTGTCAGTGAAGTTGAATCTTTGAGCACTTCAGAAGCTTGATTCCAACATTTATGTGTTATTTGGTATCTAAGTAGCTCAGGATGTAAGCTGAGTGTGTTTAGGTTGCATGTCTCTCTGACTACCCTCTTTGGAGCATCGAAACACCTAGATATTCCCAGAGCATGTCCTTTAGAAAAGGCTTTACATTAAAGACAGCTGGAGTATAACAAAGTATGTGTATTCATTTCCAAGCTAAGTAACAGACACGGAAATCATTTAGCATTTTGAGAACCCAAATCAAACCTCAGTTTCATTTGAGGTAATTATTTAAGCAAAACAGAGTAAATTTAGCATAAAACAGATTGAGAGCCACTTATCTCAGAGTATCCAATAAATTGGGATCTGATGAGACTAAAATTTTAGTCTTTGGTCCACATAAGGTATTTTCCAGATATGTTTTTTAAGTCTTCTAGATTCAAATTTTCAGATCATTTGTCTAGTCAGTGAAATAGGATGTACTAGAGGAGGAAAGAGGATCAGTATCTGTCTTGTCTTTCAGGAGAAAGTGGTTTTGTGTCTTAGCTACTTAATTTAGGTGTAGGGTTTACATCTCAGAAGGTTAAGCAGAGATGAGTTCTCTCCAGCCTCAAGTTAAGAGACCATGTATCTTCAAAGATCAGAACTTAAAACCTGGACCCTGAGCATTCTGGAGTGTATAACTTGATGCCTACCTGTTCATCATCAAAACTTTTACACGTTTCATATTCAGATTCCAAATTTGGTAGCTGAAAGTTGGATATTACAACACCTGTTACTTTTGGCATTCAGCTGAGAAAGCATGTTCACAAAGATTGTTATAATGGCAATAACTAAATTCAAATTTTCTGTTTGTGGCGACTGTCTTAAACATTTTGTAGATTTTTCCTACTCTGTATGCTCCTGTCTCTGTAATAGAGCTAGCAAATGCATCTATGCTAGCTACAATTTCAAGAGTTTATTTCTGTTCTGATATCTTTGCTATAATTGTTATTCAAAGAAAATAATAGGTTGTTGACCTTCTTATGTTTGTGCATGCACAAAGCACACGAACAGTAACAAAAACTCTGTGGTCTGTTTGGATTACGAAAGTAAAGATTATTTCTCTGGTTTGTAAAAAAGCAGTCACACCTGCACATTTTTGACTGGGATCTTATGCCTGCTAATCAAATTTCATTTTGAAAACACCAACTTAAGGTAACAGTCACAGCCAAGAATTACATCCTTATTCAATTTTAATTATTTGAAGTTTAGAAATAGATTTGRCTGTTTCATTCACCTTTACTAAAATTCCAAATTTATAGATCTATACAACTAAAAAAATAAAGAGTATTTCCTTTGTGCCCACATGTAAATGTAACAATTTATAACACATATACGTATGCTCATGCAAACACAGATTTATCTGACTTAGTTTCAGACTAATTTGCTTTCTCCTTCATTCTGAAAATGTCATAAGCTTCTCTTATTAGCACACCACAAGCCCTTTTCCTCTGGTATAAATTCTTTTCTTGAGGTCATGACAGGTCATACATTTCTTTCGAAAGATACGGCTATCAAAGCACCAGTCATCTAACAGATATGTTGAAACCATGGAACAATTCAAGTGTGTCACTATCCTAATCCATTGATGAAGGTCACCAGCACCATGATTTGCCTTGTATCAAGATCAGAGTCCCTGAGTACTCCATTAGCAGTTGCGTGGTTTGGCCTTCACGGTCCCTGGCAGTGCACCTACTAGCAATAATTAACTACACAGAAAGTCCCTTTGCATGCTTTTACTTTGAATGTTCAGGTTGAGTAGTACCAATATTTTTTCTGTTGATATTTAACAATACAGATACTTTGTCTGAAATAAGCAGTATAAGATTCTTCAGCTTCTCACTAAAGGTCATTTTGATCAATTACATTACAAAAAAAGGGAAAAAATGAAATAACACTTATTGTAAATCCTAATTGTGGTTCATCATAAAGTAGGTTGCATGTGTGAATGTCATTTTGCTTACTGTCTTTACTTAGGAAWATGGGTTTATATGTTGAATTGTGCTACTCCCCTATAACATATCCAGGTGGAAATGGAAATAAAGGTAGCTAATTAGGTGTAAGTGTATTTTCAATGAGGCAATTAAGTATTAGTAAGGTGATTTTTTTTCCTTCTTTCCTTCTTTTAATAATCACAGATTTCAAGTTGCATTCTTCCTACCTTTATCCCACTAAAAAGGATTTCAGCATGAATTCTTGCAAAAACTGAAATGTTAATACAAAATAGCCCTCCAACAAATTTTGTCTTTGTTGAAAATAAGTTCTTTACAATATCCATGCAATCCATCTGGATTGGTCAGACTTTGGATGAGTAAGCTAGAAGAAAAAACAGATTGGATAATAAATTTAATGCACAATTAATTGGGTGTTTTAGAGTAGAAAAAACCTTCTGGTTGAAACAAATTATTCTAAATCAGATCTAAAAATAATGTCTCAAAAACTTTGTATCCTCTAAAGAGTTGATGACAGTTTTCCAAATAGTTTAAAAGCTATTCTTGCTACCTTTACATATTTCAATGAAAGTACATTCTACCTACTAGRCCCTCTCTGCTTTACTCAGGAAGTTTTTTATTCTCTGCTTGGCAATTACATTCCTTTTCTGGAGGGGAAAGATATAACACTACGGAACAGGAGTAGCACTCCTGTTGGTTCCTTGGTGTCCAACAGCTGCCATAGTCCATACCAGGGGTGTTTGCATTTCAAAGCTGAGTGGAATGAATGAGATAATGAATACAGTCGCTTTAATTCATGCACTTGTGTGTCTGTGTGTGATTAGTGAAAACTGGTGAGGGCTTATTGCAGTTCCTAGGGATTTTATTTTTGTTTTTTAAGAGGAGAACATATTTGAAAACTGAGGAAAGTCAGCAGTGCAGAATGGTATGAAAAGTAGAGGAGGGGGAGGTGGAGATGATTTTTAGGTAGAACACTGATGTGTAGCCCACTGGTGGTGAAGATGAAGAATCTGACCAGCCCAGGTGCTCATCTGAAAATTAAAACTGTTCTGAGGCTTTTTTGTTACACAAAAGCTTGTGTTTCTTGTAGATACGTTAATAGCACAAAAAAGGGAAAAGTGTGTATCTATCTTCAGTATGCCTTAGGAGAACAACTTTCAGAGATAAAGTGTTCTAAGTAATGTGTATGTCAGTCACTTTTAGACTGCAAATGCATCTTGCTCATATTTTGCTATTCCCTTCTGCTTACTGAGCTCTGAGTTCTAAATCACTGTGAACAGTATGCTGTGTTTGAATTGGGAATATGTGCATATACTCCACAGTGAGCATAGCCCCTTTCTCTGATTATTTCTATAGCATACAGGATCTGGGATTCAATTTGTACTCTTTTACAGTATAATACTCTCAGATGGGAGTATGACCAAGTTAGTGTCATTTTATTGTACTGTATTCAGAAATTTTGACTCCAACCTGAGAAAATCACAACTTTYAGGATGTTTTTTTGACTGATTGGAATTGGTAATTCATGTCTTTAAGCTCTCCCTCAACTTTGAAGGCTGCAAATTTGCTTAATGAGAAATTAAAATTTAGCATCTGCTATAATCACTTGATTCCAGGAACTGAAGTTATAAGAAAAAAACAAAAATGTACACCCACATCCCCCCACACCATTCCCTAAACAACCTGTGAAAAAGATGAAGTTGCATCATAGGATATTTTGATTGCTGTGAATGCTAGTCATGGAGTTTCATGTTTTTTCTGTTTTTCTCTGCAGCACCCCTCAAAACATTATACTATAAAACCATCCTCACAGCCATAGGGGAACTTAAGGATTGTCTGTTTATTATATCCTTATCCCTAAAATGAAGAATGAGAAATAAAACCTCTTTCTGACAAAAAGTAGGCTTGATGCCTTGGATCATTTTTAGGTCTTTTCATATATTAATATTAATGCATTATTGAAACATAAACCACTAATATAAAATAAATCATTTCCCCGTACAGGAAGAGAAGAACTGAAAAACTGTTGGAATGAAAACAGAGAACAAGATAATTCTCCATCTTTTTCTTTCATGAAGAAACACTACATTGGCCTCATTTTAAAGAAAAGATTTATGAAGATTCCCCTAATTTTCAAGATGGTTAGAGTAAGAAGCGTTGTTTCTGTTTTTTATGCTGGACAAATAAATCAATACTCACTTTTCATTTTAAAAGAACTTACTTCAGTGAAGTGACATCTATACAGCAGAACCTAAGAGCACATCCCAGTTCCCAGGTCTCTGTGCCTGTGCTGGACATGTCCTGAATCCACACTAGGGTGATGCATGCAYGTGAATCACTCCTCTGTGCCGTGGTTTCATCACAAAGTATGCACAGGGATTAGGCTGGAACTGTGATGTACAGTGGCCACATCTATATTACTGATTAAAAGAGGATTAGAAACCACACCATGTGGCTGAGGATTGTTTGGTATCTGCACTACTTAAACCTACCCCCTTTTGTTAGCAGATGTGTCTTGGAGAGACATTCAAAACAATGAGCTATCTGACAATTCAGCGGTGTGGATGAGTAAGGATCTATGGCTCAGTTTCACCCCCTGGACTGTTTTTATTTAACAATGCAAGTGTACCCCTCTGCCTGTTCTGGATGGTCAGTGAACCCAAGATGTGTCACAGCAGGCATCAGCAAATCAGCCAAAGCTGAAGATGTGGCCATATAGAAGAAGGAATAACAGTCTGTTTCAAAGCTCTGAGTATAAACAACAGAAATATAATTGGTTTGGACCTCAGCATGTGCAGAGAGAACACACAGTTTCTGTATTTTGTATGGCACTCGCATCTGAAAGTCCTGGCTTAGAGTTAGCCTGAGCGAGGAGCCACTGGYCTGCACCTCTGGATGCTGTGGGTAGGGGCAGTGTGATGGGCATGCGGGGAGAAAAGGAGATGCGAGATGAGAGCTTGGACTCTTAAGGTATTCTTATTCTCACTGATCTTTAGGCAGGCGTGGGACCTGAGCTGTCAAGCAACTGAAATCATGGTCTCTGAAGAAACCAGGCTGAAGTCGAACCCCCTCTGCATCTGCTTAAAATACACTTAAGTTTCAATAGCTCCACAAAATTCAACTGAAAATGTTCTCCTACTGCAGGTAGCTACATGGCTTGTTGAATCCTTTTTTTGAATAGTTTCAATAAGCCTGAATATCAGGTTTACAAGCCTGATCTATCAAATCTTTCTCTCTGGCCACCGGGGGTGTGATAGGTGGATGTTTTGGGAAATTGCAGCTTTGCTGAGCTTGCAGGCAGATCCCTGTCAGAATTTTTCCAACATGCCTCAGTTTTGCCTAGCTCTTGTCCCGCTTGCCTCTGTGCTTGTTGCACTGCTTAGAAAATAAAAATGGTAAGGCAATCTCTCTGGAAAAGGGAGCCAAGGTATCCATTCCTGGGCAAGTAACGATGTACGATGTAAAGATGGCACCAGTGTACTCCCTGCCATTGCTCCTTTGCCCTGAGCAAAATGAGAGCATCTTGTGAATGTAGGGAAAAGCTGCTTCAAATTATGTGTTAAATTACGCTCTAAATTACACACATTTATTAGATGTTGCTGGAGGCCTGCTCTCTCTCTTCTTCTGAGATATGATCTGAGCACAGGTCAGTCAGACCTAAAATCTGTTTCCATAAACTGAGCTCATCTCAGTATAATCCCCTGAATATTGAGTCAGATAAATAGTTATTTTTTTTACAATGACAATGCTCTTCTGGGTTTTTTGTTTTGTTTTGGRTTTTTTTGTGGTTTTTTTTTTTTTTTAATAAAGATAGATAGCTAGTAGCTTTTACTTCTTCTGCGGTTGGAGATCATGGGAATTTTCCTTGCTTGATCCATTCAATTTTATTTTGAGCAACAGAGCAGCAGTATGAAATCTGAACTCAGTATAAATCAACATAGTTAATTTTATGAGACACTTAAAGGAAGTAGTTACAGTGCATGTAATCTCTATGTGTATATGTCAGCTGTGATTTTCAATGCTTCTGTGTAAAACATTTCTGGGCTTAAATTTAGTCATTACTTCCTGTAACAAAGTATTCTGAATTTACAGATGAGGTAAAGTCTGAATTTTTAGAACATAGGTTATACAATAGTAATAACTTACTTAAGAGTCTCTCCCTTAGCAATCAGTGGTATTTCTGCAGGCTAGGATGTCTGTTATCAACTTGAGTCATCACAGCAGTGGGTTGTTGCAGCCATTCAGTGAGTAGCTCTGGACTCTCCAATGAAGCTGATGCTATCTTTGTGTTTGATACCTTCCTAACAAGGACTATTTGTTTGTAAGCAGTTAGGCCATTAAAAGGCACAGAAACATCTTACATGTCAGTATCATAACAAAGAAGAGTTTTCTCTTACACTACAATTCTGAAAGTAAATGTACTATTCTTAGCTATCTACAAAGATCACTATACATGATTTGAACAATTTTTTTTTTCTGATCTTTCAAATTAAAATGTTTTCTCTGAAAGATAAATATAATCTCCTTTGTAATTTAAAGTTCTGGATGATATCATTAGGCCCAATAACAGCTGTGATTTCCTCAGGGAGAGTTTAATCGGGTTGTTGTGACATGGTACCAGGAACTCAATTGTGATTGATCACTGCTGCTCAAGAGCTGGCCAGAAGGGAGTCTGAGCAAATCATTTCAACAGTGCCTCAGAGCTGCAGAACCTCAGACAATGAGAGGCCTCTTGAAGCTGGCAGAAATATTAGCAGGCTGCAGGAATGGAAGGGTTTCCAGCGACTCTGTAAATACTGCCTTCAGCATGGCCAGGGGAACTTCTGTTATCCCATTACTCAGTGCATTGGTTCTCAAGATTGGATGAAGGGTAAAATAGATCACTCTCTGAGGCCACCTTACTACTAGTAATAAAGTGTCAGTGAATTTTCAGGAAATTTTAAAAGCATTCTTTTTATGAAAAACAAATTTTCTGTGGTTCTGACGGTCTGTACCAGTTTTTTTTCTTCCTTTTCATAGACTCAGATAACCAAAGAGGCCCTTATGCTCATGTGTGTAACTAACGTATCCTGGCCATAAAATTTCATTGACAATGCTTATATTAAATCAATATACCATGGCTGATCTAAAGAACACCCTTTAAACCAGCATTGAATCCAAGCCATTAAGTCATCGAGCAAATCAATAGTCAACCAAATCCCAATGTAAATTATTTTAGTGGTTATTTGCCTTTTTATTGGTTACGTAGTGGCTCCCACTTTCAGTCACTAGATCTTGTTATACTTCTTGCCTTCTACATCATGCCTTTACTATAAGAAATCTTCTCTGATGTAACTACCCATAACAACCAAGATCCCTGAAGGGTTTTTCCCTGCTTGCTAGCACATACTAATATTTGTGCCATCATGCCTTAACCAGTTTTGTTACCAGTGCTGTAAAATGGTTTGCTGCAGGCTCCTTCTTTTGAGATGACCCAAAATCATTATACTGTAAAATATCCTATATGGAGAGAATCATAATATCAACATTTGCCCCACACCCCTCAGAACCATTTTGTGTCCCAACAGGTTGTCAGCACATACTATAGTCATGTCACCATTGTGCTGGCAGTGATCAAATCTGCCTTTTTTGGGTAATTTAACTGAATTGAACTCCTTTAATAACTGATTGAAAACATGTTTTCCTGATCTCAAATATTTGTTTCTAAGCCCTAATTTTCACTTTCTACTTCTTTTTTTTTTTTGTGTGTGTGTGTGTGTTTTTAATGTGGATGCTAGATTCACATATAATATTCTAGTAATAGCTTTTCTAGTATAGAACAGTTTTCTACTTCTATTTAGTATTCCTTTGCTTATGCATCCAAGGATCACAGCTGCTTATCCAGATGTCATATTAAAGTAAGAGCTCATCACCATGAGCTATTCAGTTTTCCCAATTACGCGTTTCCCAAGTCATTTATTTCCAAAATATTGTCCTTCTTGCTGTATATTCTTTGTCTTGAAATGGTAAAATGGAAAGACAGGAACAGATAAAGGGTGAGAAAAAATCACTAAAAAGAATAAATATTGAAAAATATTAAAGGTCAGTTTAAAAAAAAAAAAAGTGTGCGTGTGTGAAATCTAAGAGATAAAACTACTTAGGTGGTCATCTTTCCAAAAGACAGAGGCAAGAAGCTATATGCTTGCATTTCTTCCCAAAATGATTTAGTATAAATGTGTGGAAGTCTAAAAAACTTTAGGAGTAGGATGCTTACAATCTTCTATTCCATTTTCTGTGGAACAAATATTTACCTCCCTCTACCAATTTCATCTTCTCCTAGGTTGTTAATTTTACATAATACAATTTGGGGTTTACATATTTAAAATAGATAATTTTGTATATATTATAAAAACTTACACATCTTGGTAAACATCATGACTGGTCCGAAATGAAATGCTCTCGATATGTTCCAGCCAGGTCTAGCTGGAAAAGAGCAGCTTTCTAGCTCGCCACTGGAAGCACTTATACAAGCAGATAACTGAGGACAAGARGAAGCTGTAAGTTAGGAGAACTACTGACAGCAGATGTAGAGCTGAATACAGGATCAGGATGAAAGAAGATTCTGGTAACTCATCAGCACTTCTGTTGATGTACTTTGAGGTGACCGTTCATAATCATATAAAAAAAAATCAGCAGGCATCAGTGAGAGCTTGCCAGGGACATGCTCAAAAAGGTATTGCTAGAGTAACAATATGGCACACTGAATTGTGAAGCTATGGTAACAAATGTTCCAGACAACCCTACAGAGATACAGAGAAAAAGAAGGCGAAGCAGGAAAGAAAAATATATTAGCCAAACTTTTCAGAAWAGTTAAATTGAGATGAGGGCAAAAATACAGAAAAATTTGATTGGGCTAGGAGAAGGACTGAAAAATATCAATATTGCAGACATCTATTTTTCATTAGATGAATCCAATCCTTTTATTTCTCCTGTTAAAATTGGACGCTACTCTATTCACAGATTACTTTGGTAGCTTTTTGCCCATTTATTTCCATGATATTCAGAATTACATTTCTTGGAAGCTATTGATTAGATGACTCTTTATGTTTCCTGACTGAATGAAGTAATACTTTTGGTGTGGGTTTGCTTAATGAAGAAATGTAGAATTTGCTCTTTTATAGTTTGACAGAAAATCTCTCTTTTAAGAACGTTTATTTGAAGTACCCTACTGCTCCTAAAAAGTGGGCTCAACAATTGATATRACCTTTTCCAGGTTGTGAAGTGGTACTTGTGAAGACAGAGCAAAAGAACAGAGATGGGCACGTAGGTGAGTTTATGAGACAATGCACATGTGTTTGGCACTAACAAAAATACTGGCAACAGGAGTCTGTATCACAGCCTATATCAGAATTCAGATGAGTACCTAGGAAAATGTTTTCTGTTATGGACAAGATCCAAAGTCCACTGAAGTTGATTTAGTGCTTTTCCTGTGACTTCACAGAGCTAAGGGAGCACCTTATATGTTCAGTTTATTAAAACACAAAGATAATCAATTTATTGTGAGGCTAAATGTGGTATGACACACACAGTTTCAACACACTTTGGGTCTCCTTCAGATGAAAGGAGATAAGTAAAGTATCATCATTGCTGTCATCACTATTAAGTTACTTGAACTGAGATTGGCAGCTTTTCAATAATTCGATTCTTAAGATATGCATTTCCTATAGAAAACACAATAGATGAGCAAGTGGATGGCATGGAAGAGACATATGATAGAATATGTCATAAATAAAGTCTTATAAGGAACTAGAGAAAATAGATTAGGAAAAAGAAGTAATTTTCTTTACTCCTACTGGAAGTGATTTGAACCACATGGACCAAAAGGCCAAAAGGCCCCAAGGAAGAGATTAAAAAATTGCTATTGCTAATAGAATGGAGAGATTAGGAAGTGATGACCTTCAGATAGATAGAGAGAAAGAGAGAGAGAGAAGGGAAAAGTTATCACGTTTCTGAGGGAATTCATATGTGTTTGGCAACCAACAAAAATATTGGCAATAGTAAGTAGAACTCTGAAGCTAAGGCTGGCAAAGAGGAAGCAAAAAAGATTACTTCTTGGCAGAGAAGAGGAAAGGAAACTGAGCCCGTCATCTGAGAAAGGACTGGCAGAGAAAGACAAATCCATTATGTCGATGAGCAAGGCTTGATGCCTGAAGGAACAGGTACTGGTTTGAAAGGATGAGAGACATGGATAGATGTACCTGATTAGAAGGATATGAGGCCTACAGTAAGGTTGGAGATTAGAGCAGAATAAAAAATTTTGTAATTTTAAAGTAGCTAGCTAGGAAGTTGTTTAATGTGGAACAGAAAGAGACTATAACTCTTTAGAAAGGAAAACTGAACTGTATGCAGAGAAGGGTACAAAGTCTGGTGAGAAGTAACCAGCGAAACCATGACAGAATACTAAAGAGTGGCAAACAGGAGAGGAGACGCCTGAAAACCAGAAGCCAGAAAAAGAAATGAAAGTTAGGGGAGAGCCTGAAAAGCTGAAAAACACTCAAATTTTGTTAGCTCATGCTAGGCAACAAAATAGTTGGATTGCTCAAGAATAGAAAGAAGCTGTAAGATACAGACTTCATTAAAAAAGGCATGCCAGCCTAGGGGAGGGAGTGAATCCTCAGGATATGGCCATTGCTGAAAAAGGACAAAAATAGGAAATATCACATTGAAACACTCACTATATCTTCACCAATCATCTGTTTTATAATCTACTATAGAAATTGCAAAATGCCAGTCGTGGTTTCAAGAACACACCATGTCTCATATGCTTTTGAGCTCATCCAACTCTATTATGCAATATCTAGTCTCTGTAAGAAAGTAACCCTTTACTACCCAAAGGTTAACTTTCTGAAGTCATCTGTGTGCTATTATTATTTTAATACATGAGCCAGAGTGCATTATTTATATCTCCTGTGAGCACTGGAAAAAAATGGTCTTAYGTATGCATATTGTGATTTGGAATACATCCAAAATTATCTGGAATAAGGGCATGAAAGTACCAGCATGATTTATCATTCTCATAGTGAGACTGAGTTTTTGTGTACGGTTATTTTCTTGCACCAAGTATTACAGCATTTTCCCACTGCATAATGAAATGTTCCTTTGCAGTCAGGATGAAGTGATTTCTAAGAAGCTTAGCTCTTAAGTGCTGCCTTTTCAGACTTGAGAAGATACTTGGAATTTTGAAGTGACTTAAACAAACATTTCTTAAAGAAATCAGTTTAATGACAACTGCTGTCTCTATCCTGCTGTGAAATCGTTCAGACACTTTCATCCATGTCAAGAGGGATGCAGTATATGTAACTTATGCACCTAACCAACTATCARGATCCACTGGATACCCATGTTCTCCTAGAGCAGATGTTCGAGGCTGCACATTTTTTTARAAGAGTACCAGAGACCTTTATCTGGACAAATGAACTGAGGCTCCTTTCAATAGCCRGTGATGTCTGGAGAGCTGAAGATCTGACCAAACCTAAGTGACTATGTTGGGGTGGGCCGAGTAGCTCAGCAGCTTGTATTAACAGTAATCACTAGATCTCCACTGTCTATAGCAGAAGTTTAAATGCTATAACTGACAAGTAGACATCTATATTGAGACACYTAAAGTGTCTAAAATCTGCAGATAAATCTGGAGAGTGCCTGACCACAGCATCTAGTGCCCTTTGAGATATCCCAGCTGTGCTTCAGCTACCATTTCGGAAAGTAGCCTATGGACATCTCTCATAGTCCCTATTTTCCATTTCTGTTCATTTTAGGGTGAATCTACATTAAAGTCTTAGCTTGGATCAGTAATGCACCTTTGGAATGTCTCCTGCTGTGTTTGGGTTTGTATTATGAAGCTGTCCTAGACTACATGAACCTGTTTCCTTTTGGATTAAATTTAACCAGAATATGTCTTCAGTAAGTGTATTTAATGCTTTCTAGCCACAAATGTGAATTTTGTCACCAGACCAGATTATAAAACTCCAGAATGTGTGCTCACCACCCACTGTTTCACTCTCCAGACCTGCCCCTATAAGTTAGGACTGTATCCTGGGCTGCATCAAAAGTAGCGTGGCCAGCAGGTCAAGGGAGGTGATTCTTCCCCTCTACTCTGCTCTGGTGAGATCCCACCTGGAGTACTGCGTCCAGCTCTGGGTCCCCAGCGCAAGACCGACATGGACCTGTTAGAGCGGGTCCAGAGGAGGGCCACAAAACTGCCTAAAAAATTGGCACAGGGATGACAGACATGACAGGATACCATCAAGGATATCTGCTGCTTTCTGGAGGAGCAACTAGAAGCTGTAAGAGTTACTCTAGGAAATCTAAAATGGCACTAGATGTCTCTTTTTCTGTGAGACAGTTTAGGCTGCCCCTGACATCTTCATTGCTTACACTACTTTTGGAGTCTATATATGTTACTCAGACAACTATGAGCATGGTAGTACCTCTGTATATAACTCTGTGAAAAATTCCACTGAATGCAACTAATATCTGGATAACGGTTAACAAACAGGATCAGGTTCAGGTCTCTTTGTTTTTTCTTTCCCTCCTTTGTTTCCTCTGTAGTCATCTCCCAATGACTTACTTATCCATTCCTTCTCCTCAGTTCATCTCACCATGTTGATGGAGATATCCAAGCAATAATGCATATTTCTATATATTTGCTTCTACTGCTTCTTGTTATTCCTCCAATCATCTCTAACTCACTCATGCATTTCTACTGCAGCAACAAAGATAATAAATGTAATGCATAAATATATAAATATAATATATAAATAAATATATAATTTTAAGTGTAAGGAGATCTTCAGTAAAGACCCATGCTTATAATTTTCTTAACAAAAATTGCTTGTGTTACTATACTATAATTAAAACTTAAAGTGCAATTTTCCCWAACTTATCAAATGCACATTGTCTTTGCTGGAGGTAATTTCTGTTGCCTGCTACTTCCTATCAGTATCTTGATTTACTGAGCAGTGGRAACCCACTACTAGAGAAAAGCAAAAGGAGTTTTCATATTGTAGCTTTTCTTTCCTGTAAGTTTCCTACTTTCAAAGAAATAGTGTGCTGGTATCCTTGCTGAGAAGTTTATCAGCAATTAAAAGCCAAACATATGCTAGTGCTCATATAATGCACATAGTTTACACTACATGAGGGTTTTTGAACTTCATAGACTCACTGTGTCTTCAGGCATTTAGTTCCTGATCCAGCAAAATAATTATTCAAACTTGGAGTATAGCATATAATTAAGTGTATTGACTTTACCGAAGTAAGGGAAATGTGTTCTGGTCAGGACTCTTGATTCAACAGGCTAGTCATACGTTTTGCCATACAATTGTATGACCTTAAACAATTTAAACTAAAACTGCTTGTAAAGCAAATGTGAAGATTTTAATGACTTAACAGCACTTTTTCAGATTAAGAAACAGAGATTGAGTCACTACTGCTGAAAAAAACCCAGTGTTCTCATCTTTTTTTACTCACATTAATCTTTTGTACAAAAATATAGTGGTGGCAGGTGGGCACCTAAGTTGGAGGCTCTCTTTGGCTTGAATTTTTTCTACTTCACATCTCCCAGGACAGCACTTTCATTAAAAGGTTATGGAAAAGACTGGGATTCTTTCCTAAACCTGCCAGGAAAAGGTCAGATTTATAGTGCCAGTGCCTAAATCTTACTCAGAAATGCAGTTGGGTAATGGCTAGGCACTAACCAGGAATGATGAATTTAGAAATGCAGCCAAGTTTCATATCACAGACTTTGTGAGTCCTCTCAAAAAATGTGAGTAATAATTGTTTCCAACCCTAAAGGAGCATTGTGAGGACAACTATGTTAAAAGGGGTTATTCATAGATGCTAGCAAAGTTGAAGGGGTATAAATGTCTAAGAAAGATATGTATTTGAGTGCTAATATAAATGTAAACTTAAATGCTAATGTAAAGTGACTGTAAATATATCAAATCAGAATATAGTGTCTTATCTCCAGTTTATGTTCAGACTGTTTAGGACTGCAGAAGATATAAAGCAATTGAGGTATGAGGTCCATAGGGCCATGATGTTACAGCACTTTTATGCCACTGATTTACACAGGCAGAATAGCAGATGAAATGAAAATGTCATTCAGTATCTGAAGAAAAAATTGTTGGGTTGTTTTGTTCTGTTTGTTTGTTGGGGTTTTTTTGTGTTTTTTTTTTTTTGTTTTTTTTTTTTTTTTTTAATACTGCTATTTCTCATTGAATGTTTACTTTGGAACCTAAAAGGACGATTCACCACAGAATACCTTAGTTTTTCTGCTAGTATGGCTTGTTGATATCACTAGGCAAAGGCAAAGACTTTGATCTCGACCTTTGAAAATCTTACCTATATATTTAATGTTAGTGTGAAGTTAAGCATTTAATTGGCTAAAGTGCTGTAGGTTTTCTTTTGGGGCTGTATGTCTAAGGTGGGGGAAAAGCTACTCAAAGAAGCAATAGTAATAACTAGGTTTGCAAACTGTATTGATGTATAATCAGTGGAGAAGTTATCCGGTCACTGTGGACCTTGGTTCTGTCCTCAGCTAGGGCTGTTGTCTGCCCTTGAGCTGTTTTTCCCTCTGCAAAACAAAGGAAATGTCTCCTATGTTGCTGTGTAAAAGCACTTTCCAGTGAAATGAAAATAAAAATCTGTAAAAACTAGGTATTATGAAGTACATGATTTTGAGGGTTTTCTAGTACACCCAGTCTCCCTTGCCCTTATCCACATGGTCGTGGATTTAGAAAACTTTTCAAGGAGCAGCTACGTAGTCAGAATTGTACTTTGCTTATTAACATGCATGCCTCTGCCAAACAACTTCTCTCATTTGCATTATATAAACTGTTTCTCACAGCTTATTTCCCCTTATTGAAACAAACAACGACCTTTGTAACAATGAAGTATATTAGCAGGAGGAAAGTTATTTTATGACAGAAAGGACCAATTTTTTAACAAGTGTATGACCAATGTTTTTTCTCCTCTAATTCCTTACGAATAAGTTATGCTTTTTTTTATTCTCTCAACAATATTTTCTGCTCATTCAAAAGATAAAAAAATTAGGTCTTTTCCAGTGTATTTCAGACTTTTTAGAATGTATAGTCATATGAAACACTGGGTTTTATATAGATGTGTTTAGCAATCTTTCCATACTGACTTGGACTTTGAGAAAGAAGTGCATTTGTTTGTGTCTGTCTCAGACCATTTGTTTTGAGAATAACAGTTCATGATTAATTTACAGGAGGAGTATTGCTCCTTTGGTAACTAGATAAACAAGTGCAAAGTGAGTGTAGAAAAATCCTTTCTTATTTGCTTTCATAGACATAGTAAGGAATCAGAAATTCTGGCCCAAGTCTATTAAAAAATAATTTTTTAATTTGTGATTTTTATCTTTGCTGTTTCCTATTTTTTATAAAGATGATCTGATATTTAACTGATGAAATTGGTGGATTTCCCTTAATTCCATTCCAGTAGAGCTTTGCCCATTCGCTGCTAGAAATGAACTCAAGTTCCCTATTAAAAGAAATAAACAAACACTTTCCCAGTAAAGAAGTAGCTGAACACTCATCTATTGATAAAATATGCTATTATTGGTACATTCTGTAAGTACAGCTTCTGTTTTTTAGGTTCTTTCATGAGCAGAAAATCTATCCCTGGAAAAAAAAAAAAAAACAAAAAAAAMCCCAACAAAAACCAACCAAACAAACTCAATTTAAGCATGGCATTTTAGTGTGAAGACCTGAAGAGCTTGCAGCTTTCCAGGAAGCTCAGAGCTAAATTATCCTCTCTGAGGTTAATATTTTGATTATAGCAACTGCATTTAAAAATACTCATTAACTCAATTATATGACTGGTTTTATGGACTCTTAGAGTGTGTGACTGACATTATCGATTGATGTTTATCATAATACYGTTGTGCATCATATAGATGCACACTCACAAATCACCTGTCACTGATGACCTGAATTCTTTCTAAAGGATGCTGTGAGTGAGATGAGACCTATTTGTCATAAGCTGTGAATTTTGCTCTAGCTAAGCTTCCCTGAGAGTAAATGCAGAAGTGAGCCATTTGGAACATGCCCATGGATAATTTGTTAGGCAGCAATTTTAAAGCATTCATAGCTTTAATATAAATTTAAAATTAATTTTGGTATACATATTGAGGTTATGTGAAAATGAATGCATTTTTAGCAGATAGATAATTCTGCCTTCCTGAACAGAGCATCACTTGCTGGAAAGTGAAGGAGAAATTGGTTTTACACTTTTCTCCTTGTTTTTCTTGAATACAATATATTGTAAAAAAAATGATAATAATGTAGTCTGAAAGAAAATGACAGGGGATGTTGTGAGTAGGCCAGATTATACTTGTTCACTCATATGGAGGAAAACAAAAAAGAAAACTGAAGAAAATACTCCCAAGCATCTCAGTAGTTCTTCTCTTGAAAATTTGCTATTTGCAAATTTATAATTTTCCCAGAGTAAGCAGCAGTGAAAATCAGCATAAATGCATGCTCATTAAATGGTCAAATGACGTTAGGCAGTTCCAAATCATCAAGTAGTGTAATAATGTATTACCACCTAAATCTAAATTGGATCTAAATTGGAGATTGGGCCTGTTTTGAGCTGGGATTTGGACCATTTCCCTTCTAACTGGAATTATTCTACTGAAAAAACCCAACCCTAAAGTATAGCACCTTGAAAAGGTTTTTTTTTTTGCTGTTGGTGTGGTTTTGTTTGTTTTTTTTTTTTTTTTTTTAATGTGCCACTAATAGTTATTTAGCTACAGTACCTAAATGAGGCTTGGAAAGAGGTATGACAATTGTTCCTTTAGTAGAAGCAGGAAGCACAATAGATTTCTTCAATGTTATATCCATTAAAGAAAATAGGTCTCCTTTAAACTGGGTTCTGTTTTCACTAGTGACAGGTGTGTTTTTTACACAAGAGTAGTTATCACTGTGTGAAATCCTGTAGGAAAAAAGGCAATGTATTTTGTAAGTTAGATGCAGCTATTGTTCTAGCTTTTACTCAATATCTAGGGTTATTCTAGTGAGGTAAGTCATATGTGTTCCAGCCTGGTATTTGCAAACTGTGGAAGATTAGCATATTTTCTAATTGGAGTGAATTAACTGATGGGTCTGACATAAAAGTGCCCTAAAAGGGGTTACATCTATTTAGCTGAATCTGTTTCTAAACCACTTCAAGCTGTGTGATTTAACTGGCATGAATTTTTAAAATTAAACTAGGATATCTCCCATTATAGACATTCTCACAGACATTTTTGAGAATATATTAAACCGGTATGTAATCAGCTTAGGCTACACTGAACGAACTTGATTTCAGTGAAAATTGTTCACTTTTCTATTATTAATAAAATTTTAAAAAAAAGGGGGGCAGGAAACATTATGGTGTACTTTATAGATCACAAAGGAGTAGAAAGGGAATGAAAAATTTCCTGGTGATTACCTCTAATAGAGCAGGTCTGTGCAAAGCCTATGCTAAATATGCAATGTAAAGAAAGGCAACTATATTTTTTTTTCGGTGTTCTGAAGCTATAATAATATTAAAATAATCCTAGGACACCACATTCAACTGAGAACATGTAAACACTATCCACATGTGGGCTTCTGGACTTAGCTTTAAAATGAATTATTACATTCAAAGAATACAGATTCATGGCATGGCTTCAAAAAGAAAACTACTAGACAGCTAGAAGAATGGATGCCCCATCCTTTTCCTCATTTGCTTAATAAATCAAATATTGTTCTGAAGAATGGGAGATGTTGTGACATGCTGTGGGTTGAGGAACATAGACCTAAGACCAAATGTCCATCCTATGCAAGAGCTGCAGCAATGAAGCTATCATTGGAGGTGGATGTCTGGTCCTTCCTCTGTTCTTCTGAATGAAAGCTGACTGCAACTTCCAGGTGTAGCTCTAACACAGGCTCCTTGGATGTTTTAAACACAAAGGTCTCATTATTTTAGGCCTTAATGAAGTTAGGACAAACTTGTCAGCCAAGTGGCACTTTGAGACAAGCATAATAGCAGAACTTTACTGGAAAGAAGTTTGTTTCAGTAAAAATCTTCAGCACCAAAGCCATCTAATAAGGTTTGGGGCAACCCAAAACCTATGTGACTAATTGCATAAAGAATAATCCGTTGAAACAGTGTCCCTTAAAGACACTAACCTTCCAGACTTAAAATCTTGTATGATAAGTACAGCCTGAAGATTAGTTTCCTCAAAATATTGCTCTCCCCCTTATCTTGCCCCTACTACTCAGCGTCTTTGAGGAAGACAGAATTGCTTATTTTCTTCCTGACATGATCCACAGCTGAATCAAAGGCACAATTTGTAAATGAAAGGTTCCAGTCCTCTGTGGTAACTCCAAATTCACAACAACGAGTTTTAAAACTATTTCTTTTTTTCTGATTACCAGTTTCCTGTTTATCCAGTGGTGATCAGTCTCCTCGGGACCATTTACTGGATTAGCTTTGTTCCTCTAATCTCAGTGATGGTTGTAGTTCAACCCAGCAGGGAGCTAAACACCACACAGCCATTTGCTCACCCAGTGGAATGGGGGAGACAATTGGAAAAAAAAAAAGAAAAATTCACGTGTTGAGATAAAAATAGTTCAATAGGAAGCAAAGGATAATAATAATAATAATAATAATAATAATAGACTATACATAGCAAGTGATGTACAATGCAATTGCTCATCACACGTCGACTRATGCCCAGCCAGTTCCTGAGCATCAGTCGCCGCCCCCCTGATCAACTCCTCTACTTTATATACTGAGCATGATATCATAGGGTATGGAATACCCCATTGGCCATTTTGGGTCAACTGTAATGGCTGTGCCCCCTCCCAGCTTCTTGTGCACCTGGCRGAGCATGGGAAGCTGAAAAGTCCTTGACTAGTGTAAGCACTACTTAGCAACAACTAAAACATCAGTGTGTTATCAGCATTCTTCTTCTACATCCAAACCACAGCACTATACCAGCTACTAGGAAGAAATCAACTCTATCCCAGCCGAAACCAGGACACACCTTACAAGTGCATGTGATTATTAAATCATGGGGAGGAAGTGTTTGTTTGTTTGTTTGTTTGTTTTTCCAAAGTTGATGAAAGCAGTGAAATGTTCCAGTGATTCCACTTGATTTTCATTAATATTTCTGCTGCATTTTTATGTAAAGCAATCATCCTGTTTCATATGGACAACCTGCATTTTGAATGAGCCTAAAGATTTGATACTTTTGATCAGAGTTTAACACACATCCTTCTTATCTGAAACTACTGTTAAAAACATTATTTGGATTATAAGCAAAGCTTTCATTTGTACAGCCCATGGCTGTCTGTGTCATAAATATGCACATATCTCTACCTCAGCAAGACTTTTCTAAGCACATTTCATGGTACTTTTCATATGCACTGGATTTGATTTGTTTTAGGGCATAATATAAATCCTTTCTGTGATACAGGATAAAAAAAATCCTTTAAAAAACCTGGCTTAGTTACAATGCTGCACTCATCCTACAGAACCCTAAGTTTTATTAACTGTCCAAATAACCTGTGATTGTTGTTTATGCACAGAGCCCTCATTTGTTCTGACTATTGTATCTACCTTTTCTTGAAATATCTTCAAGCCTATGCGTTTGCCCTCAGTTACTAGTGTGAATTCCTTCAGCATATAATGATAACGTTTCACATTCCGAGCCATGAGCCCACGCTACATGCCACAGAATACAAATGTGCGCAAGGTGGTAGTTTCATTATCTTAGGGTCAGTAGAATTTCAAGAGCTCCGAAWTTACCTCTATCAGTGATGCAAGTGTCAATTTAGTTTTAATAAATCTTTGGAAACAGCCATGAGTTACTTCTAGGACATCTTCCCATTTCCGGAAATACATCATTCAGCTGCCAAACCCGCTATCAGTTTGTAGCAAATAGAATTTCATCCATTAAATGCAAAGTCTCACTTCAGCTTCTGCATGCCATCACTCTATGATAGCTAAAAGTGTGATTAACCTGAAGTTTAGCTGATATCAAGCCAAATGTATGCTATTCCACTTAAACTGGAACAAGGTCTTGAAAAATTGTATTTTCTGCAGCATATGCATAGGGAATGTTGTATTTACCATACGTCTGATTATTCCGCAGTACCAGCTCTGGATGCCAYTAACATTGCTTAAAGAGATTTTGACAGTTTCTCCGTTTTCATTTATTCATTTTTTTGGCTTTTAAAAAAACACACAAAAACATCAAATCAAACCGAAAAGAAAATCCAGCCTCCCATTAAGAGGAGAATCAACATATAGCGGAACATCTTGTTTGATGATAATAAACTAATATTGCATTATGTATTCAGGCAAAAATCCAACAGAAGTTAATGGGACAGCTACGGTATGTTACTCAATGCTGACTTAAAATAACGAAGTCTTTTTAGACCTGGTAGCTACACTAATTAATCCTGACAACAGCTAGAGTGAAAAAAAAAATTACTGTACTTCTTTTGTAAATGTGAAAACTGACATGTATGGATATTAAGTGCTTTTCCTAAAATGGTAGAGACAATCTGAAAGAAAAAAATAATTCAGGATGGACAGTAACAAAATTAAAAAAGATCTTAACCCTGAGTGTGACATGCCAACCATCAGAGTATTTTACAAGCTTGATGTATCAAGTTGATGTAAATCAGGAGATATTTCTATTAACTTTAATGAATCCTTTTTATGTGGAGTTTCTTTATTTGAAAAAAGACTGTCTTTTGGCAGTCTGGAACTTTTTTCTGGAACTTTTTAGAAGTTCCTGAAAAGTGAAAGCAAGCCTTAAGTAGTACTGTTTTCTAAACATATCAGGTCTAAAATCTACTTATAAACAACACAAGTTTACGAAGTTCCTTATGGTAAATTAAGTACTGTTCATGTTTTTTTTTCTATTTTGCAAAGATTTCAGTGACTATTGTCTTATTATCTGTTGCACTTATTTCCCAAATTTTTCTTACTTCTGCTAGTATTTAATGACAATGAATATGGGGATCTCTATTACAACCATCAGGGATATAAATAACCACTAATATTTAAATTAATATAGTTTCTTATTTTATTTATTAGGTACTTGCTAACTACTATTTTTAAGGTTTTGTGATATAGGCTAGCTCTACATTTACCTTACCAAAAATACTCTATGTGAGGATTTTTTTCAGGGAAAAATCTCAGTTTGGAATGGACAAAAGGGCAAATGTTCAAGTTGTCAGACAGGTATTCCATGTTACCTTGCAAAGCTCTGCATATCTTTGTCTTACCTTCTTCATCCTTATCATGCCTTACTAATCACGCCCTAGGTTGTCATTATTCCAGATTGTACAGGGGTGTGTGTCAGGTTTTATTTAACTTCCCCTCTCTCTCCAAAGATTGCAATGTGTTAAACACCTCTAAACAATTATTACCATCCTGGTTAAAAAAAGCACTTAAACAAACATTTAACTTGAAGAATTTAGGCTAAATTGCCTCCAGTATTTTGGTGTTTTCTATGTAAAAGAGCCCTTTGCTTCATAAAGAACAGCCTTAATAAACTTTTTACTGTATTTCTCTAGCATAATTTAATTACTTAGCAGTAATACCACTATTTTTATTGCTACTAGACTGTCTAATGTCACAAAGGGCAGWCTGCAGACTGCATGTGGTCTATGAAAAATTTTAAGTAGCTTACAAAGGGACTTCTCAATTGTGGTCCCTTCTGGCCAAAACCAGTTGATTGTTAAAGTTGCGATAATTAGAGGATCTTTTTCAGCTCAGCTGCAATGGACAGATGTTCAGGTCCAAAAGCTGCAGGAGCTGCCAATCACACTGAGTCTGGGACTGTCTCTTGTCAGGGGATTTGTCAGCCAGTGAAAGACCCCACTTCACACTCCACAACATGCTCTTCTGCCCTTCCAGTTCAACCTACACAGTGGCCAAAAGCTCCTGAAATTACTATTCCAGCAGCGCCAAATTGCTGGAGTCATAGACGAATACATTTTGTACTCTAGGGACATCAAAGCAAATGTACTCACAGTATTAAGGATATGGAGAATTGCAATTCCGAGGTATTCAAAGTCTAAACAGATATGCTGTGAAAAAAAAATATAAAAAATATGGATTACTGAGACTGAAGTAAATGAACTACTCAGCTATTGTGAAGCCAGTTGTATATGTATATTTTTGATGACATTTGATATTAGTTTATGTCGATGAATTACAAAAAGAAAAGAAAAAAATGTTCTGTATGTTTTTAAGCAATTGGTTTGGGGTTATACCTTAGTGTTTTTTTTAAATTATTTTTAAGGCAACTTACCAGTTGTCTCAAGACATAATAAAATAATTTAAAATATCACCTAGTGAAAGGTAAAGATAATGCCAAATTCTGTTGAATTCTTCTTCCCTATTTGTTTCAACTGAGAGAAGAATTTTACACAGTGTAATAAATTGTGATTTCAATTAGAGCTTGAATGTGCGTGTGTCTGACATGAACTACTATAACATATACAGTTTTGTATTTTTGACCTTTACATTAAATTACTGACTATCCAGAACTGCAATAATGAAATATTAGTATCTTTCTGTTCCATTAGCTGGGAAAATATAGGAGACCTATGCTGAGAGTAAAATAATGTATCTATAAATTCTAAAAAATGGCAAGCAAAGACTAGAAGGACTTATGTATGAATGTCAATATCATCGTTGAAAGACAGCGGATTGCTCAAATCCTGTTAAGGTTGTAGTTATTAAAATTTGAGTGTCTCCATCAAGGCAATTACAGATTAATCCTTTCTACTTCTGTAGAGAAAAGAAATATCAGATTAGAAMAATTCACATGGAAAGAAGTTAAGCAAGAATATGATCTCTGAGACCATTTAAATAGGTTATATCTGTACAAACTGTTATGTTCAAAAGAATGGACTGGCTGTTTAACCAGTATAGCCTGCCTGAAATTTCAGGACAACTTCCTCTATGAACTCCCCAAGAAGTTGAAGAAACTGATTCCTCCGGAATCTATATGGAACTGAAGGCAGCATTACCCTGTTATATGATCCAGACTGAGTTCATAGTCACGTGGCAGATTATGCATCACAACGTCTGGAGCTAACGTAAGAGTTATACCATACAGCATGAGATAATTCTTGCAGACTGAAAAGCATCTACATCTTTACCTTTGTGGTGGGTTGACTTTGGCTAGCTGCCAGGTGCCCACCAAGCCACTCTATCACTGCCCCTCCTCAGCTGGACAGGCGGAGAGAAAATATGACGAAAGGCTTGTGGGTCAATATAGGGACAGGGAGATCGCTCAGCAGTTACAGTCACAGGCAAAACAGACTCAACTTAGGGAAGTTAATTTAATTTATTGCCAATCTAAATCAGAGTAGGATAATGAGAAATAAAAACGAATCTTAAAACACCTTCCCCTCACCCCTCCCTTCTTTCCCGGCTCAACTTGCTCTCGATTTCTCTACCTCCTCCCCCCAAGTGACACAGGGGTACAGGGAATGGGGGTTGCGGTCAGTTCATCACACGTCCTTCCTCCTCACACTCTTCCCCTGCTCCAGCGTGGGGTCCCATCTGCAGGAGACAGTCCTTCATAAACTTCTCCAATGTGGGTGCTGCCCACAGGCTAGTTTTTCATTAACTGCTCTAGCATGGGTCCTTCCACAGGCTGCAGGCCTTCAGGAACGGACTGCTCCAGCTTGGGTTCCCTGTGGGGTCACAGGTCATGTCGGAAAACCTGCTCCAGTGTGGGCTCCTCTCCATGGGGTCACAGTCCTGCCAGGACCCTGTTCCAGCATGGGCTTCCTTGGTCACAGCCTCCTTCAGGGCTCATCCACCTGCTCTGGCGTGGAGTCCGCTACGGACTGCAAAATGGATATCTGCTCTACCGTGGACCTCCATGGGCTGCAGGGGGACAACCTGCGTCCCCATGGTCTTCTCCGTGGGCTGCCRGGGAATCTCTGCTCCGGTGCCTGGAGCACCTCCTCCCCCTCCTTCTTCACTGACCGTGATGTCTGCATAGTTGTTTCTCTCACATATTTTCACTCCTCTCTCCCAGCTGCAGTTGCACAGTAGTTTTACTCCTTCTTAAATATGTTATCACAGAGGTGCTACCGCTGTTGCTGATTGGCTCAGCCTTGGCCAGCGGAGGGTCCATTTTGGAGCCAGCCTGCTCTCTCTGACATGGGGGAAGCTAAAACTTCGCCAAGTAAACCCAATACAACCTTGAAGAGTGACTAGTGCTGTTGATAGCTGCAGATGAGATGATAGGACACTATTCTATGATCCTGAATGAGACACTACAGTCATTAAGAACCTGGAAGGAAGAGGGGCCCAGGAAAGCTGGTTAGAATTCAAGGATGACCTTCACCAAGCTCTACGGTGGTCCATCCCAAAGAGCAGGAAGTCAGGCAAAAATGCCAGGATACCTAGATGGATGAACAAAGACTCACTCAAACCACACTCAAACACAAAAATGTATAAATAAGGTGGAAGCTGGCACAGGTAATCTGGGAGGAATACAGAGATACTATCTGACCATGCATAAATGCAGTCAGGAAAGCCAAAGCCCAACTGGAATTGAATCTGGCTAGGGCTCTCAAAGATAACAGTGAAAGGTTCTTATAAATACATAGGAGACAAAACGAAGATTAAAGAAAACATGGACCCATTGATCAGCCAGATGGGGGACTTGATTACACAGGATATGGAAAAGGCTGCGGTACTGAATGCCTTCTTTGCCTCAGTCTTTTATAGCAAGACTAGCCTTCAGAAATCCCAGGCCCCAGAGACCAGCGGGAAAGGCTGGAACAAGAAGACTTATCCTTGGTGGAAAAGGATGAGGTTAGAGAATACCAAAGCAAACTGGACTTACACAATTCATGGGCCCTGATGGGATGCACCCATTCTCGATAATCTTTGCTCATGTCAACTGGGAKAGGTGCCTGAGGACTGAAGGAGAGCAAATGTCACTTCTATCTTCAAAAAGAACAAAAAGGAAGACCCAGGGAACTACAGTCAACCTCACCTCAATCCCTGGGAAGGTGATGGAGCAGCTAACCCTGGAAACCACTTCCAGACACATTGAGGACAAGAAAATCATCAGTTGTAGACAGCATTGACTTCACCAAGTGGAAGTCATGCTTGATCAACTTGACAACCTCCTATGAGGAAATAATAGGCTTGATAGCTGAAGGGAGAGCAGTAGCTACTGTCTACATAGACTTCAGCAAAGCTTTCAACACTGTCTCCCATGAGTTCCTCATCGAGAAGCCAAGGAAGTATGGCATGAATGAGCAGATAGTGAGGTGGATTGAAAACTGGCTGAATGGCCAGACCCAGAGGCAGTGATCAAGGGAACAAAGTCTAGTTGGAGGCAAGCGACTAGCAGTATACCCCAGGGGTCAATACTGGCTCCAGTCCTGTTTAACATCTTCATTAATGAGCTGGATGATGGGGCAGAGTGTACCCTCCATAGTTTGTTCATGATTTCCCTAGCTCTGCTGTAGCGCACACAACTGGGAGAAATGGCTGATACGCCAGAGGTTTATGCTGTCATCCAGAGGGACCTCGACAGGCTGGAGAAATGGGACGACAGGAACCTCAAGAAATTCAACAAGGGGAAGTGCACAGTCCTGCAGCTGGGAAGGAACAACCCCAATGCATGAATACAAGCTGGGGGCTACCCAGCCAGAAAGTAGCTCTGCAAAAAAGGCCCTGGCAGTCCTGGTAGACACAAAATTGAACATGAGCCAGCAATGCGCCCTTGACTCAAAGAAGRCCAATGGTATCCTCGGTTGCATTAAGAGGATTGTTGCCAGCAGGTGGGGGGAGATGATCCTTCCCCTCTGCTCAGCACTGGTGAGGCCACACCTGGAGTCCTGTGTCCAGTTCTGGGCTTCCCAGTACAAGAGAGATATGGACATACTGGAGAGAGTCCAACGAAGGACCATGAAAATGATGAAGGGACTGGAGTATCTTTCCTATACAGAAAGGCTGAGAGACTGTTCAGCCTAGAACAGAGAAGACTCAGGGAGATTTTATCATTGTACATAAATACCTGAAGAGAGTATTGAAAGAAGATGGAGCTAGGCTCTTTTCAGTGGTGCCCAGTGACATACCAGAGGCAATGGGTACAAACTGAAACAYGGGAGGTTCCCCCTGAATGTCAGAAAGCATTCCTCCACAGATCCCTTCCAACCTCAACCATTTTTTGATTCTGTGATCCTGTGATTTATCCTTTGTGCCTAAATAAACAAGCCTAAGTATCCTGAATAGGTTAGGAGGTGTGACCAGGATATATAGTCTGCTTCATCTAATATACCTCACTTTCTAATTAGACAATTTTGTAATCTTTATGGTCAAATGAAATGATATCCAGTTATGATTGCCTAGTATGAATAGCATTGAGATAATTAGCTCAGATTTTCTGTCTTTTTGTTTTTATTTATTTTAATTAAGAGCACTTGCACAGCTTACACGCTTTCTATGTGAGAGAAGGTAATATGATAACATAACTGAATTTATTATCTGTTATTAATTTCTCCTCTGCCCAATAGTTCAGGTTTTTTATATCAGAATAAATTAACTATGATATTCTTATACTCCCATTGCAATTGGAGGAGAAATTTCAGACTCTGTAGGGGATAATGGAGTTATCTTTGCCTTTGGGACAGGTAGCACACCCATTGCAGCATATACTTCAATGCACAATGTATTTTGAAGCCTGGGTTTAAGCCAGTGGCAAGACAGTTTCATTGCTGAGGGTCCCTGAACTAGTTAAAGGAAAGGTAACTGAGGCATGTCTGACCCTGTTTCATATTCATGTCTCTGACTGCTATATAGATATGCCCATAGAGAATTACAGACCTAGTCTGTATCATCCTTACAATCTACAATCATTTCCAAATATAGCTAAGCAAATGACTTTCTGTATTTACAAACATTTTTTCTTTTCTGCTCATTGTCTCTGTATCTCTGTCCCTTGATGTGCTGGAAATCCATCTCGGAATRGATTCAGTTCCATGGAAAATACATGAAAAAAATATGGCTAATGTGTTGTCCAGTAAAAAGAAAAAGTCAGAAGTTTAAATGTTGCCACAGCACGGTCATCTGCTTATTTTATATAAATGTTTATTAGTGTAAAGAAATTACTTTTATTCCGATGACGGATTTTGATTTTTTTTTATCTGCCATTTAGTAGACAAACAAGCAACCTAACAAAGAAGCTAAGGAACAACACCTATTGCAGATAGTCAAATAGTTTTTAAACATGAAGAATTTGATCCTGATAGAAGTTAATGTGTGTGAATAGATTATCTGGTTTAGGTTTATTTAAATTGTATACAATGTGTTTGACAAATAGATCTCAAATGAAGTACAAACGAAGAGAGCTACTGCAGTAGCAGGACAGCATTCTTTGGAGTTTGTAATGTCTGCAAGTTCTAACAGATCCTATCTGCCAGACAAATGCAACAAATACATCTGTTATATCTGACAAGAATAAATCTTCAAGTAAAAGCACACCTTTAATTTGCTGCTGAGGAACAACAGAACATTACGGCAGGAAATTTCATGATAGCTTGAATTTCAAATTGATATTAAGGTTGGAAAGATTTTAGGGTCTCAAAGAATTTATGTTCTGGAATGCAGACACTTTACTGTATGAATTAACGTTGATTGTCTAACCTTGTGATGTGACTGGCAGAGCGGGGCAGGAGTGTTGTAATTCTCATGCACTACAGAAGGCATGGTGTTATCCAAATCCCAATGGTACTCCACTGAATTGATGAAATGACCGGGAAGGCCTAATTAAAGCTGTTCAGCTCAAATGTATTGATGTATTACATCTATTACGGTTTGGTTCAATAGGTCTACCCTATGAATGCTGCCATGCCTGTAAAGCAAACTAAACAGACTGCATAAATAATGCTGGAAGTAAAAAAGACACCCATGGAATCAAAGCTGAATCATGAAAAATGCAACAGGCTGCCCTGTGAGCTTATTTTAACGTAATTTTATATAAATAAGAGTATTGCTTATATTTTATCAAGTGAGAAAAGAGACAAGTACTGAGATTGAAAATTGGTATGTATTTGGCAAGCATGAAATTTTTGACTGTTATTCAAAATGTAATTTCTTAAAATTAAAAGGCTGTTCAGAGATAACTTSTCTTTCTGTGATTAAAATATCTCTGAATAGTAAATCCATTATAATGAACAGGAATTCTAGTTTTACTGTGTTTCATTTATGTCTGACTTCTTTGGGTAATAAGTTGTTAAAATTTTATATTGTGTTAACCATTTCCACAGGAATATGCAGCTTCAAAATTATTTATAGCCTGGCTGCACAGGTTTAACAGAAAACTGATGTAGAAAATAAGTCGGCATATTCTGTTGATGAGTAGCAAATCCACCAAAATACATGGAGTGAGAGGGACCAGTACTATTCACAAAATGTGACTGAATTCATCTGCTCTTCTTTGTCTACAAGAAGTTGGACAGGCCTCATTAAAAAATGTCAAATATCAAACTTCATTTTGATATTTAGACTTCTAAAAAGTTAAAACATTTCTGTTTGCTGTTTAAAATAAGTACGAGAATTTTTTTCTTTGTTTATAATTTGGCATATATCTAGAAAAAGAAAAATATTATAAAAATAGCTAGCCTGAAAATTAAAAAAAAAGAAGCATTTCATTTCAAATAGACCAAAATGGTAGTGACACTTTCAGGCTTAATTTTTGTATTCATTAACTTAAAAAAACTTACATACAAAAGTTTTGCTTCAATCTAAATTAAGTATTTCTTGCTTTCTTTTGGTCTATCAACCTGAAAAATTAATGATTTTCCTAGCTCTGCTGGACAGTGTGTTATAAAATTGTAAGTATGTATATCTGTATCTAATTTGGGTGAAATTATAAGTYTGTCATAAGGGCAGGATGCATAAACGTACCTGAGAGGAAATAAAAAAAAGTAAAATTACTAAAAAATATGATTTTTAATTTTTTTGCCCCCTGAGGTATGGCTTAGATGTCCTAGATATCAAAGTTCTTGAGCCTTTTGGGGTTTGTACTTGGAGTAAAAAGGAAGTTATAGTAAAACCATGACTCTATAATACACTGGGACTACTGATTTTCCATAATTCATTCCTACCTGTCATACACAGAAGTCATAGCCCTATATACTGGCAGTTTAGGATCAGATTATAGATAACAGAACATCACAAGTTAGGGTCTATAAAAAACCAAAGACCTAGAAGCATGGCTGGATTCTATGGTTTTTAGGAGCCTAAAGTACTATCTGATATCATCTTCTTGAACTCAAATGTAAAATATGGTTGCTTGTGAACACAGTGGTATTCTCCCTTTTGCTTCCTGAGAAGTTCAGCTTTCTGATAAGCTGTGTTCCCTCTCATTTAATGGCAATGGTGTTAGCAATTACCTCTTTTGGTCTCTCACTTGAAAAATCCTTGTGACTGGTGGAAGGTGGGTATTCAAAGGTCAACCCACTGAATCAGTGAATCACAGGATTGCTGAGGTTGGAAGGTACGTCAAGAAATCATCTAGTTCAACCCCTCTCCTCAAAGCAGGGTCAACTACAGCAGGTTCTCAGGGCCCATATCAGGAAGTTTTCATTTATCACATTCTTTTGGCTACTGTGTGCAGATTTAGAACTTGTAGAGCTTGTCTAATATTGAAGAAATCCTCTGTAAATACAGTCTAACCATCTTGTGTTTTCTGTAAGTAAGTAAGGCTACTTGGAAAGCCATATGGAATTCAGTTGTRTTACCTGGAATAGGCCAATTACAGTAGTTCTCTTTGTGGAGAGGAAAAAGAGGAATTTATTTCTAAGTGAAACAAACAAATTAGAGGATGCTAAAAAAGAATAATGTAATTATGATCTGGACTAAATCAAAATACAAAAAACCCCGACACACACGTGGAGTAAGAAACATCAGTTTATTTAAAAATTCCAACTCATTCCAGATAAATTTGATTGCTTCATATTAGGAATATGAGATGACTTTTTATTATTATGTGAATGAATACAATTCAGTAAATCTAACATATAAGTCTCTTTTGAAACGTATGTTTTGAAAGATAGTCTTATCTGAAATTATATCAGCCTGCTTTAGATAGGTGCACTTGTGTAGACTGAGTACAGGCAACTCATAACAACACAGCAATGACAAACCTCAATGATGTAATATATAGTGCTGTAAGTGTTACCTTTTGTTTTCTTCACCAAATTTATTAATTGTCTAGAAGAAGCAGTAAATAGGAGGTTTATGAGATGATGAAACACAGAAATGATACTCAAATGGGTAAGAGTGATAAACGTCATAAAGATCAGATAGGAAAGAGACAAAGTTTATTGTTGGACACAAAACAGCTAAACAGGCTAAAGAGAAACTAATCTAAAMCATATCTATAGAATACATAGGAAAGGAAAAGGAAAATTCTTAATGACTATACTGAAAGAGACCTTGGAATGACAGTGAATAGCTGTGCCCATTTACAGATATTGCCATGCACACTCAGTATGTGTTTGAGCTGTATATACCACTAAGACAGGACACCTCTTAAGTATGTCTCCAGTTTTAAGTAGAAGAGCTGACCTAAGCCTACATGTAGAAACATCCTGTCACTCAAGGGGGAGGAAATTGTTTCTTTGTAGAATACCGGATCCACCTTTTTAAAAACCAGTGGGAGTCTTTCAGTTTTTGTTTTTTCTTTTTTTTTAACAATTGTCTTAAGATTACATTTGTTGTACATAAAACGTCAATTTGAATTTTAGTGGGCTATGGGCTCTGGTAATTGATAAGGCTTTCAGTATTGAAGTATGTCTTTATAGTCATGACAAAGACTTTTAAAAGGGGCTAGCAATTTTGAATGATTCAACATTTGAGTACCCAAGCTAACATATTTAAAGGAAGTGATTTTCATATGAGATTGCTTGGAATCTTTCTGGATAAAAGGCTCCTTAAAATCACTTCAAACTGGGACCAAGCTCATACACTACCTGCCTTCTAAAGAGCTTACATTTTCAGTTGGCTCTCTCCCTCCTCCCCTCTCTCCTCGCCTCCTTCCTCTCCTCCCTTTACGATGGCAGTGGTGGTGACAAACACTATTCCACTATTGCAGTATCCAGTGGGAGTTTCCATCTTGGAGTCCTGTCTGTGTTATGAATGGAAATAATACCTTACTTTATTTCAACATTCTTCTAAGAAAACATCCACTCCGCGACACAACTTGATGGATCCATTCTTCATTCAGCAGTTCATGTGGAAATGTGCTTATAGCACATTTTGTTTTGAAAAGTTTCCTAAATGKCTCAGTAGGGGTCAGGACTCTTAGAATTACACACATAATTATTAATGAAACTGATTGCTAATTTTTCAGTTCTGTTAGCTGGATGTTATAATTGTATTTGTATCAATATTCAAGCTGTGCCAGTTCTGAACAATCCTACCTCCAGCTGAGATCACAGAAAATGATGCACAACCTCAAGCTAACATATTCTTCATCTCCATATCAAGTACAATGACAGTACAGTACATGCTAATGTAAAATTACTCAATAACATTTTGAAAGGTACCATCTGCCTTTTCTTTAAACTTTTCAAGATGTACTGGTGCAGAAGGGTGGCAGGGAAGGAAAAGGAGAGAGAAGGCAGAACTAGAATTTAATTTAATTCAAAGGGKTTTTTTTAAATTTCATTCAGAGGGCTTACATGCTTCTAGCCTTGTCTAAAAAGCCACTCACCACATGACCCAAATTTAATTCAAGCTATTCATTTAAGCTCTAATCAATATGTCACTTGGAGGTGTTATGCTGTGATGTTTTTTATATATCCAGTTTGAACTGTTTTTCACTTCTGTGTAATAATGCTTGGAAAATAGGGCTGTTTATGAACATCATAGCTGTCACCTGTCATGGACAAATAGCTTCCAAAGTGTGGCCAATTAGATTAATATTTATGTTTATTCACACTTATTAGGGTCTCATAAAACTAACCAGAAAGTTGTTTCCTTGCGTGTTTCTCCTTCACAAAACATGAGTCAGGAAGTCACTCTCACTGCCCAGCTGCTCAGCTCATTCCCTAAGGATTCTCTTCAAAAAGGGGAAATAAAGCACCACTCTATCATGCAGAATAAACCACCAATGCACCATGCGAAAGTCTGATAAGAATGTCTTTCAAATAACCACAGTTGTACAGAGAGCGTCCATTTTATATTGACAGTGATTTGGTAATGATCACAGAACAAGAATTAACCTTGCTTTGACAATGGATTTTTCTTATTTGCATTACAGGTCAGCAACTGAATGATATCTGTCAAACTGTATATAATCACATCTGAGTAAATAATGATTTCTGCATGTCAGGCTTTGCTTAACAGTATTTTTGTCTGAGAAATACCAGCAGCAAAATGCCCATTAACTGCTTCCACCCACTGTTCTTAGATGATTATCTGTATCTTTGCTTTCTGGGGTGATGGGGAGCAGCAGGGACACAAGTCATTTATTCTGTTTTTGTTACAGGCTTCACATTGCTGTGGATTAGTCTGCTAGGTCACATCACATGGCACAATGCAACCTAAGACATTAGAACATGCCATGAATTCATCTTGCTTAAGAGATATAAGGTGACATCATGGCAATTTTTTATTTATTGAAATAGACAGCCACTTCTGCACAATGCAAAACTGAACTACAAAAGTAAATTAGAAAACAAAATCAACATCTCTGAATTGCCAACAGCTGTGCTATGGATTTTTCTTGCATTATAAAGATGCTTAGTGCTAGAATAACGATGAGAAATTACTGGCTGGCTAGTCATGGATGCTTCTATAAGTCTCACTTTCATTAACAGGCAATGTGTGCTTCTGGCTTACAGTAAATCCATGTGGGGAACAATTACATCCCTGTCACACTGGTATACAAAAGAACTTAGAGAATACATGTGAATTGCCAACAATCTCTCAAGAGATTCAGGTAACTTACTGAAATACTTAACACTAGCTCTTACGATGCATATTTATTTCTTCCTTTAAAATCTCATTCCCCACAGTAAATACATTTAGGCATATTAGTAAGTGGCCAAAACCAGAACTGTTTATTCTACCAACTAATCCTATGGATTTCACTGCAGTGGGATTCAGACCAGGACCATCCATGATTAACATTTGGCTCTGCAAAATAAAATCCCCAGTTGCCAAAGCTAATCAATGTATAATCTATTGCAGTTTTTTCTTCAGTCCCAAGTCATCAGAAGTAAATATTAAAATAGATAAAATGATTACAGCTATCTTAGAACAGGGTAAGTGGACCTGTGTTGCATGTAATTTTATATAAACAAAGTTGTGGTCCGTTTAATTTATCTTCACAAAACTTCTCATTACATTGAACAATGCTTGAATCCAAAGTTCATGCCACTGGTCCCTTGACCTTACTTTGTTTTATGGCAAAACTGGCTTTCAGAAGGATTTGGACTATTCTCTCCCCTTTCTCGAAGACTTCTGCTGTGTTGCCCCATATGGTGATGTCATCAAAGTACTGCAGGTGTTCTGGGGCCTCACCCTGTTCC
>JASVER010000054.1:2363181-2438991 GCA_030449065.1 Oceanodroma leucorhoa | reverse complement strand
TTCAGGCCACGATAGTCTACTGTTAATCTCCACTCTCCATTGGACTTTTGCACTGGCCATATGGGACTGTTAAAGGGTGAGCGAGTCTTGCTGATCACTCCTTGGCTCTCCAGGCGACGAATCAGCTTATGGATGGGAAGCAGGGAGTGTCGGTTGGTGCGATATTGCCGTCGGTGCACTGTTGTGGTAGCGATTGGCACCCGTTGTTCTTCAGCCCTCAACAACCCCACAACAATGGCATGGACTGTTGTTTGGACTTTGATCTTTTTCAGATACAGACTCGTTTGATACTTATTTATAAATCTTTGTATGAAATGAAAATTAACAACCTTTTGTCTTACTTAAGACGAAGATTAATGACCTTTTGTCTCAGCCTCAGTTTACATCCTGTTGCATTCGATTAATTAGAAAATGTACTGGTTCAGACTAGATCTGTGATTTGGCAAGAAAAGAGAAGAGGTATTGGGCATGCGCCAATAGCTTAGGTGAAAAGTTCATAATGAGGAAGACTGTGAGCCTTCCTCCAAGAGACCCTAATCCGTGACCACCAGATGGCAATGTGCAAGCGCCGATGGGAAGAGACATATTATAATGCCTAATTTTTCTAGCCCCGCCTATTTCTCGAAATTTCTGAATATGGATAGCGCTCCTTATGAATATGTATGCTTTGATGCTGTAAATACTGTAACACCTGTCCCTTTGGTGTGCAAGCTAGGAGGAACGATGCCCCTTGCACCCGGCGCCATAATAAACATACCTGCTTTATAACTCTCTGTGAGTCGTGAAGTTTGTTTCCGCACGTCAKGTATGCAAAACTGGATTTTGTGAATCGGATGCTTTCTATTCACTGAGGTGCATGAGTGAGAATGGCATAACAGACTCCAGAGATTTATTTGGTTGTCCAAATACAAAGATACCTACTGCCCTTTGGAAGGCCCTTAGCTCTCCCTCCTGGTCTCCAGCTGCTGCTCCAAGAATTCACGAATCTCCATGACAGCCTCGTATAGGTGTCTCATACCTATATACAAGTATTCTGCGCATCCTGTGTCATAATCACCAGTTCTGTGCATCTCTCGGATACCTTAGGACATCTCAGATAGCTCAAGATGCCTGTGTTTTAGCAGATGACTCAAGTCATAGATCTCCATTGCTTATGTTGGGAATTTACATACATGGCCCACATGTTGATACATAAAATGTGCATGGATGTCTGAATTTGKCGCTAAACCCCCGTATTCCTCTGTACAGGAAAAAGTATCGTGTTAAGGCTATTGTAAAAAGGTGTAAGGCTGACTGATGATTGAATTATTGCCTTAACGCCCCAGCAGGAACTGTGGTATTGAGGTAGTGTAAGGTAGTCTTACTACAAACAAGAATGACCATTTGAGAATACTGGCAACATTTCAGTGTCACTTTGCAATGAATAATCTAGATGTAATTCTGGCAAATGCTTGCAAGGATCAAAGCATGGAAGAAAAAGATAATACGTATGGTAGCCTTCTGCTCTTTCAGGAACACCAAAAAAAAAAMAAACAAACCCAAAACAATTTGCRAATTCAGCCCAAAACTTAATCAAGCTTGTGTAGGTTGATTTGGACAAGTTACACAACACTAATTATTACTTCTTTCCGAATTTATTTGGGCCTTGATTTAGCAGAACACATAATTTCTTGCTTAATATTTTACATATGATTCAGTTCATTTCCTAATTTAGGACTTTTAGATCAGATGAATCTCACCTAACTGGCTACATATTCAGACATCTAAAGGTACATATTCATGGTGTACAGGGCTATATAACACATAGAGTCTAAATCCCCTTTATCGTCAAGGAGGGTCTAAAACTTGATTTAATTACCTAAACATTGGCATCTAAAGCCATTTGAGTTTTCCTAAGTTACCCTGCTGTGCCATCGACTGCCTCTTGAGAAGGTCAGAAGTCTTCTGTATATTCTGTGTCTCATCAGCAGGTAATTTATGGATATCTCAGCTATACTTGGGTATTTCAAATGGCACTAGCTACTTCTGTGTGGGCAACAGAATAAGCAATCAGCTGAAAAAAGGAGAAACCTTCAGAGGGTAACTAAGCCTGCCATTTTACAATGGGATTAATCATCCTTTGGAAACATCTGTCTCTTGCTCTGGATGTATGAGGAACATGGACAGCTAACTTAGTCTTAGATGGAAAAGCTTAGGTGACCTGAATCTCTCCCTTAGTTAGTAAAACATAACAAAACAGTTGTCTTTGTGCCAGGATTATTTTTTTTTCTAAGTGGAAAGGACTTTTGTTTTAAGGCACCAAATTGTTATAGCAATTCATGAATAAGTATTAGTGCCATCTGGCAAGTTTTCAAGATGACTTGTTTTACTACACAATGCTTGCACTGGTTTTGATACAGTGACCTGCATAGTGTTATTTTTGACCCAGCTTAAGTGAGCAGAAACAGTCCCAAAAATTACATTACTCATTTACCTGAGAAAGCATTTTTATAAGGTGAGACAAGATAATAACATTCTATCATGATCTGAGGTTTGGTGCATTAGAAATAATAATAAAAAAATGTTCTCTGACTCTAATTTAAACTCTTAAATGGTATGAATTCCTTCATTTAACTGCAAAGGTGACTTATAGCATAAAATTTCAAAACTGTACTTTAGATATGGGATTTTCGGTAAATATCAGTGCACTAAATTTCAAACCGGCAATTTTTTCTATGATAAATCATATTGTAGAAGGAAGGAACTGGACCCTGATACGATGAACTTCAGTAAAAAACATCTTTTTTTTTTTTTAATAAAAAGTATGAAATTATTTTCGCAATACAGTATATACTAATGAACATGTGATCCATCAAGTGTTAAATTCACAGGTACGTCTCTGCAAATAGGTTGGACACGATCCAGGAGTTTAAGAGACAAACCATATTTTATCACTGCCTTGAGGAAGGTCTCATGCATGGCTGCTTTGGTTCCACCAAACAGAAGAAAGATGGAGTCTTTAGGTCCATCCTCTAGACTCTTACAGGATGTGTGACCTGTGATTCATCTTATTTACTACGGTGTTAATGTGCCTGTTCCACTTCAGGGATGAGATATTACAGAAAGTTCCACTGTGTTCAGTGGGAGGTTTTGGTACAGCTACATACAAATATTGCATGAGAGTAAACCTGAATGTATACCCTTTGCAACTGTTACAACAAATCAAAGTTAATTGTCCTCATTTATTTTTAAATAAAAAGCATGGAGCATAAGTACTTCAGTTGGTGCTGTAGAAAGCTGCCATAGTAAGGATGTAGAGACTTTCGGTAGAGTGCATTAGTAATAAAATGACCAGTCTGGATCAAATAAAGCCCTCAGCTATGCTTCATGCTTAATTACACTCAAAGTGATTCAAAGCTATTTGCTAGCTGTGTCTACTTTAATTTCTAAACTGATGTTCACAGGTCTGACGGAATGCTAAAAAACAGCTCACGCTGCTGAGCGGGATGACCAGCAGCAGCACCAGAAACTAGAGGAGTTTGCTTTTCTGTATTTTGCTTTCACCGACGGCAGCTAGCTGGTATATGGCTTAGCTGTCAAACAGCGTAAGTCCTTTTGGTACACTTGCAGCAGAATGGGCGCGATGTGACTTGGAAGAAATCAGCTGACATAAGGTGGAATCGTCTGTGAAAGGGAAGAGGTTGTTATTGGCTAGTTTTGTTAGATGTCTCGGGAAGAGAAAGAAAAACGTCAGTCTCTGCATGGATCCTTACGGCTCTCTGGGATGGCAAGCCATTGACAATGACAAGGTGCCATCTGTTAGGAAGCTATTCTGCAAGAAAACTGGAGCTGCTGGAGGATTTTGCTGCACTGCAGTAAGCAAGTGGCATGTTTGTCATATCAGGGGCCCGTGGATGGCTGCAGGCAAGCATGCCCTTACACACACCAGCTTTCTGACTCAACTAGATAACAAGAGTGGTGAATCTGTTATAATTATTATTTCAGGAATTCTGGCAGCTATTCTAAATATAAATAGGTGTGTTAAATTAGTGATCTCCACTTCTAATACTTTCCAGGAACAACACATTATTTCAGCTGGGAATATTATAAAAATCACGGGCCTCTCTGTTTGGGGTGGTTGATTTAATATTTATTGCATCTGGAGGGGGGGSAAAGTTCCACTATCCAGCCAATCAATATCTTATGTACTCCTTTTGGATGCATTTCTGTCAAGTTTTCTTATAAATATGGCAAACTTTCAATATTAAACCCCAAGCAAATCTATTTTATATATGTGAAACTTGAAAAATGTCAGATAAATGAAATATTCTTGCCTAAATGAGTTGACGGTTTGCAGATATATCTGCATATTGTTTTTGTCTTACAAAACAACCAGTTATGCTTTGTGTCTTTGATTATTTAAGTTTAAGGGAAATAAAAGTAAATAAAATTTAAATTCTGCCACTCCTTGTATTATAAAAATGAGGTAAAGAAACCTGTATTTCCTACAGAAAAAAAAAAAAAATCATATGTAGAGTATGCTAATGAGCTTTTTATTAGGGCAGGTTTTGCATTTATAATATTCTGTAGACAGCAAGAATAATGATACTACTGTAATGTAGACTACTATGCAATGAATATGACTGCAATTAGATGCTCTCTGCAAGTGATGTTTTAAAGTCCTCTCAAGTCTGAATTTCACTGTACTAATACATAATAATATCACTGATAATTCAAAATTATTTGTTAMTCCAGATAGGCTGGAATCTTTCTGAGCTGGAATTGCCTTTCTACTTTAACAGATCTTTGAAAAGTTTCCACTGCTTCCCTTGAGGATACCCTTTGCGTGTCTGGATTTGCTAGTTTGTTTAAAGATCACAGATTCAAGAAATCCAGCAATTACATTATCAAATCTCAGACCTGTCAGCATCAGATAAGGCTGTTAATAGTGATTTTAGCAGACTGCCGTAAATCATGATCTACATTGTATTTTTCTCTCTATTGGGTTAAGACCTTCAGCTAGGGCTCAGACCTGCTCCAAATTGAACTCCAATTAAATATTGTCCATAGATACAGTGGGAGCAGGCCTGGACCCTCAGGTTAGAGGGGAGGTCCCCATTAACAGAATGACGGGAATTTTCAGAGGTCAGATGGACCATGTGCAARTTATTTATTGTATATTAAGATAATTAGAATGACTTCTCAATTGGATTCAGTCAGTATAGCTCCATTCTCCCATTGAGTTATACCAATTTTTCCCAAAGTGAGGCTATGGCCACAGACATCCGTTCATTAAAAGGTTATACGGAACTTTTCAATTATGCTGTACTCTGATGTCACTTATGTTTTCTTTCATTTTATTCCTTTCATAAACCTGGAAGATTCATTCCACTGGCCAAAGGTGTCTTGCTTTTATATTGATTCTGTTGAATGGTCTGGGCAACTTTACTAGCAACCTATCCTAGGGTCTGATGAGCTTTGATTTTAAGTGCAATTTTCACCTAGCTAAGAAATGTGGCTGATGATATGCCATTTTGTTCACTTGCTGTCAACTACTTCATTTGTGGCAGGAAAAAAAATTTGTCAATATTTTGCATGCTTCTGGCTTGTGAAGAGCTTGGGCAGATGTGTATATATGTACTTTCTGATTTAACTATTTTAATATTGAATTTATTAACAATAAAGTTAAATAAATTTAACTTTATTGACTAAAGTTCCAGAGGACTATCTCTGCTTCTTTCCTAAATCTGGAGGGACATTACTTAGATATTTATTCTTTATTTTTTTTTTTTGAAATAATAATAATAACAACAACAACATCATCATCATCATCACACAAAATAAACAGACAAAAAAACATTTACTGCTATCCCTTGTGGGGTATAATGGTCTGTATAATTCTCTTTTGGAAACAGCCAGATGGAGACTACAGAGAAGGGAACAGGGAGGGAAAGAGGAAGGAAGGGAGGACAAGATGAAGGAATGTAGAGATGGAGGGACGGAGAGTGGAAGAGAAGATAATAGGGTCAAAATTCACACACAGAGATGAAATCAATAAAGCTATGCCATTTTATGTGACAACTGGGATGGGATCTTCTGTGCATGAGGTGTGGATTTTTAGAATGAAACAGAAATGTCAAAAAAGCCTGACAAAGAGATCTGTGGGTTGCTACTTAGCACACATTTGAAAGAGTTTGCCCAATGTATTCCATGAGTTAAAAAACAGTCTTCACAAAGTTTTGGAGAAAAGTCGTGCTTACTGATTATAATTTAGAAGAGTAGTTTCAGCTCAACCAAATTCAGGTATTTATGATATAGATGTCTGCAAGTCAGCAAGGTAGCTCAATTCATTTGCCCATGTAAACATGTCTAGTGCTGTTTGCAGGTATCCAGCCTGGCCTCCAAGCTGCCATTCCAGAGCAGTACACGTTTCCCAGAGGCCTTATGCAATATATGTCTGCAATCTCCACGTACATGCAGGTACTGCACGATAACTCAAATGGCACCAGGCATTTAAGTGTATGCAGGTGAGTAGAGCTTTAGATCCTCCTTGACTAAAATGGGCCTTAAAGAATCCATCCACTGTGTAGACAGGTACATTGCAATAGCCTACTTTAAGGTGAGTCTGTAACATTCAAAAAGATGCTTCAGTTCCATCACAGTTAAGGCATACCATTAGTCAACCTTTGCCTTTAAAGCCAATGAGGGTTTACAAAAAAATTTACTCTAAATAAAGGAAATGAGAAAACTGGGGAAAAAGAAGAGGAAAAAAGGACAAATAATATTTAAGAAGCATAGACTAAAAAGAAACACAATAGAAGAGACTATGAAAGAAAAATAAGATTTTTACCTTACATATTTTTAATTAAAAGGCCCAACATTCAGTGCCAGAAGTATGCAAGTTAAGCTGTGATTCAACAAACTATATAAAGATATGTATCAGTTTCACTGAGACTGTCCTGGTTCCGGCTGGGACAGAGCTAACTTTCTTCCCAGTAGCTGGAGGGAGTGCCGTGCTTCGTGTTTCGTGTTTGGTAATGAAAGGAACGTTGATGGCCCATTGATGCTTTGGTTGTTGCTGGTATGGAACACTCCATTGGCGAGCTGGCTAAACCGCCCCAGCTAGGCTGACCCTGCCAGCTCCCCCTGTACCTGGCAGAGCATGGGAGGCCGAAAAGTCCCCGGTGCAAGCACCACCCAGCAACAACCAAAGCATCAATGGGCCATCAACCTCCCATTACCAAACCCAAAACACAGCACCCCCCAGCCACCAGAAAGAAAGTAAACTCTATCGCAGCCCAAACCAGGACACACAATAACACCTTTTCCACTTTGGCTAAGGACGTTCATATGCTGTTGACTAACAGTTTTAAACTGCGTGTTGAGGCACAATAACTGGAACAAAGCTGTAACTTTTATCGTAAAGCTACAAATAAAGATTCTGCTTAACAACATATGAAAGGTCTTTGTAATTTTTTAGCACAGCAGTTTTCAAGGAGCTCTGAAAAACCATTTAAATACCAAATGTTACTTAACATGAACATTATACCTCAGGCATCGTGTTTTTCACAATCATTTTAGGTGCAACACTGAGAAGTCCGACAGTACTTAAATCAGTAAGTGCTCAGCTGTAGAACTTGTTAGACTGTACTGGTGATCTCTCAGGCATGGCAGTTGTCCTACTGAGCTGCTACTTAATTACTTTCACCTTATTATTCATATTTTCATTAAGGTAGTAGACTGTCTTTTCTGCAGTGTGTTCCATATCTTTTCTCTCTGGAACTGGTATTGTATTAAATTACTGTACTTCACCTCATCCAGAATGTTTTACAGTTGCACTCTAATCACTTTAAGATGTTTCATTTTTGCATAACCTTTTAATGGTACTGACATATTTTGTATTATATTGCATACATATATTAAACACATGCATTTGGGATAAGGTATTTGAGGCCTGGTTCTGCTGCACACGCTCAACCAGTGGGACTAATCTGATAACAGAATACTCTTCAGGGGAATAACATCAGGTCTTTAAGTTGGCACCCTGAATTTCACAGAATGGGTAAACAGTTGATCAAGTTTTGCTGTTAATGGAACAAACTGAGGAATCCCAATATAGCAGGATTCCAAATAAATGTGCTTCACAACATATGGATAGGTAAATCTAACTGCACATGTATGCTTCTGATGATTTCAGAGCTTGTTAGTTTCCCAAAGCATAGCTAGCTAGACCCCACTCTAGTATTTCCAAATTATCTGCAGGGAAACACCTAATTCCCTTATACTAATTCAGCAACAAAATGTTCTTCCTTGTAGTCCCTACTCCACACAGCTCCAATCTTAGGAACAGAACTGTTGTTACTGGAGATATTATTTACCTGAATTATGCACCGAAGGTGGGGTATTTATGCCTGACAGAAGACGTTTTAAGGTTTCAAGCAGTTCTTTTCAACAAGAAACACTGTTGAAGTAGGTATTATAAGCAGAACAGGCATATATGGGCTCTTGCCTTTGTCACTTGTTCCAGTTGCCCAATGAACATTCACTGAGCATTTACAGAATCACAGAATCACGGAATGGTTGAGGTTGGAAGGTCCAAACCCCCTGCTCAAGCACAGCCACTTAAGAGCCAGTTGCCCAGGACTGTGTCCAGATGGCTTTTGAATATCTCCAAGAATGGAGACTCCACAACCTCCCTGGGAAACTTGTACCAGTGCTTGGTCACCCTCACAGTAAAAAAGTGTTTCCTGATGTTCAGAGGGAACCTCCTGTGTTTCAGTTTGTGCCCATTGCTTCTTATCCTGTCATTTGCTTCTTGTCCTGTCATTGGGCACCACTGGCAAGAGCCTGTCTCTGTCTTCTTTAGACCCTCTTTTCAGGTATTTATACACACTGATAAAATCCCCCCGAGCCTTCTCTTTTCCAGGCTGAACAGTCCCAGCTCTCTCAGCCTTTCCTCATAGAAGAGATGCTCCAGTCCCTTCATCATCTTTGTGGCCCTTTGTTGGACTCTCCTCACTAGTATGTCCATGTACTGGTGAGCCCAGGGCTGGACACAGTACTCCAGGTGTGGCCTCACCAGTGCTGAGCAGAGGGGAAGGATCAYCTCCCTCAACCTGTTGGCAACACTCCTCCTAATGCAGCCCAGGATACCATTAGCCTTCTTTGCGTCAAGGCTTACATTGCTGGCTCATGTTCAACTTGTTGACTATCAGGACTGCCAGGGCCTTTTCTGCCAAGCTGCTTTCCAGCTGGGTGATCCAACCATGTACTTGTGCCTGGGATTATTTCTCACCAGATACAGGATTTTGCACTTCCCCTTGTTGAACTCCATGAGGTTCCTGTCATCCCATTTCTCCAGCCTGTCGAGGTCCCTCTGGGTGGCAGCGCAACCCTCTGGTGTATAAAGGCACTCCTCCCAGTTTTGTGTCACTGATAAACTTGCTGAGGGTACACTCTGCCCCATCATCTAGATCATTAATGGAGATGTTGAACAGGACTGGATCCAGTACTGACCTGTAGGGTATGGCACTAGTTGCTGGCCTCCAACTAGACTTCATGCCACTAATCACCACCCTCTGGGCCCAATTCCTCCCAAGAGACATTCCTCCCTTCGTGCACTCATCTATAGAGACACGCTATGCATTTGACTTATCTTTTTAAAGTTTTTGACAACTGGAGTATATTCCTCTACAGTCCTTTAAGTTTCTGTTATAAACCGAAATAATGTCAATAAACATATTTCTGTGCTCATAGGTACCCAACATTATTTTAGGACATGATCTGAAGAAGTTTGTCTATAGATACAGACTTAGACATAAATATAATTAGCAATACAGAACTAGATATACTTTTCCAACTTCTATTAAAGATGAATAGAAACACAGCATTTATACCTCCAATAAAGCACTTTGTGTTAGATCCATGTAGCGATTACATCCAGTATGGCAAATGTGGCACAAAATTTAGTTAATGAGAAGACATACTAATACAGAAAACTGTGTGGTGTTTTTTTTTTTTTTTTTTTTTTCTTTCAGATAAAGTGTATAAATGACCTTCTCATATAGCCTGTACTGGAACATGTTACATATATTGCTAAAAATGTTGAAATAAAAACAAACAAAAAAGTGAAAAAGTCTTTTCTTCACAAGTTTGCATCAACAAATTAGTATTACAGTGTCTCTCCTAAATGGCAAATTCATATAGGTGTTCTAGGAATTATTTTTAGGTGGGACTTGCATAGACTTTCTGGTTCCTGTATCTCTGAGAAGGTCTTGGACTTGTAAAATATCTCTTGAAGAACAGAATCCAGCATACCCTTGTCACAGAGAGTGTAGTATGTAGGCATATAGTGACTCCTCACATTTTACAAACCCTGGCCTAGAAATTTTGTTGGCAGAGATATGGAGAGTGGGAATGGATTTGCAAGTGTACCTTAACTATTGTCCCAGTTGCCTTCCGTTATGGCATCCAGTTTATTTGAGAAGTTCCTGGGTTTAGTTTCTAAATACATGACTTTTCTCCTTGCACCAGTACTTTGTGTTAATATTCCATTCCATTTCTGTGATTCTGGTTTACAAGATCATCTTGCTCCATTTTTTTCCCTCAGTACTCACAACTCTGTGAAATTTGCAAACACTGGAAGCCTATGCTGAAGTCTTTCACCAAAGGTCTGAATAAATCTATTACACTGGACTGACCCAAGAATCATCTCTGAATATCACCAGTTGTGTCTTCCTCCCATCCTGAAAGATCTCTCTTCAGTATAAAACATCAGAGTTTCCTAGCTGTCTTCCTGACCAGCTTGAAGTTCTTGTGTTAATACCTATCAAATTTGACCTTAATAGTAGTTTCTTCCGGGGAACTTTGTTTAAATCCATATAAATTTACTCCTTTGCTTTAAAAAATATTAGGCCTTGGAGTGTGATTTCTGCTTTACAGTATTTGGAAGCAGAGCCTTATTTTAGGTAAGATTAATATTATCTGCCAAATATCCATGGATTAGAGAGTCTAGACTAAATGATATAGTCATGGGGAAAATCAAAACAAACTGTAAGACACTGAGGTTTTTTCTTATGGTGTGAAGTAACAGTAGTTTTCAATATCACATGAGAGTGCTTGCTCTGATTTTAGCTTGAGTCAATCATTTTAATCTTGCAAGAGCAAAAGATATTGCTAACTAGGGTGCAGAACGTGGTATTAATGAAGGAGAGATGATAAAGTCATTAATTCCATTGTACAAAAAATGGACATGTAATTGTCACACATGGAGCACAGGGAAAGGGCGTGGAAAATTATGGGGTTACACAATATCAAACTCAAATGAATTATTTCTAGTTTTCTGTCATCACTTGAATTTTAATTCCCATGCTTGTCATTTGAAGGTGTTCTTTTTTTTTTTGAAAGTCAGAGCTGAGAAGTCAAAGTTCAGAGGATGCTTTTTTTCTATTCTTCCCTTAGTTTTGGGGGTGCAATTCAACTAACATATTAAAATGCCGACAGTGTAAATGTCTAGATTTGAACTGATCAGTTAAAAAAAAATATTAGAGCCACTGGAGAATGGTAAGCACTCCAAACTGTTTCACCTGACCTGTTTCTTATGACCATTTTAGGATGAGATGAACTATCTGAATTTATTCCGAAGAGACCTATTTCTGCCCATTAGCTGTAAGGGTACTCTGGGCAGCTGGCTGGGGCATAATGTATACAGCATCTATACATGAATTCAGACAAACAAATTTCAGATAGATGTATTCTTTTTTGTTTGCCCATAAGAGGGAGCATAGGGATGCTTCTTTTCCCCTATTTTGTTTTCCTGGAGACGGTCACTGTATTCTAGAGTGTGGATGCATAAAACTAACACAGGAATCAATGGATTTTGATTATTATGTTTAGGAGGGAAAATCCCCTACTGAAGCTGTGAAAATACGTTGGAAAATATGCATTTGTTGCTGGGACATAGTTGATTTACATTCAGTAAGAAGAGTTGACCAGGAGATCTTCTGATTTTTCAACTACATCAATTATTTTAACAATAGGTGCAACTGACCTGCCTTCACCATGTCTCTAGACCTATATGACCACAGCAGCAGCCCAACTGCAACAAGGCTAAAGGTATAGTTGTTCACCTATTGCCTGTAGGGTTATGTGGAAGGAGAAAACACCAGCTCGTTTAAGCGTGTGTCCTGGTTTTGGCTGGGACAGAATTAATTTTCTTTCTAGTAGTTGGTATAGTGCTATGTTTTGGATTTAGTATAAGAAGAATGTTGATAACACACTAATGTTTTTAGTTGTTGCTAGGTAGTCTACTTCTCAAGGACTTTTCAGCTTCCCATGCTCTGCCAGGTGCACAAGAGGCTGGGAGGGAGCATAGCCAGGACAGCTAGCCCAGCTGGCCAATGGGGTATTCCATACCATATGACGTCATGTTCAGCATGTAAGGCTGGGGGAAGAAGAAGGAAGGGGGGGAACGTTCAGAGTGATGTCRTTTTGTCTTCCCAAGTAACCGTTACGCGTGATGGAGCCCTGCTTTCCTGGRGATGGCYRAACACCTGCCTGMCCATGGGAAGTAGTGAATGAATTCCTTGTTTTGCTTTGCTTGTGTGCGCGGCTTTTGCTTTCCCTATTAAACTGTCTTTATCTCAACCCATGAGTTTTCTCACTTTCACCCTTCCAATCTCTCCCCCATCCCACCAGGGGAGAGTGAGCGAGCGGCTGGGTGGTGCTTAGTTGCCAGCTGGGGTTAAACCACGACAGCGTCTCTGGTCAAAGACCTTTTCAATGCAAAAGGAGATAATAAGAAAAGGAGGAAGCCATAAATAAGAACATACAGAGACACAAACCAGGATCCGRGCAGGGGTGCCGGGTGGGCAGAGGGTTTATGCTTGTACTCGTGGGATCCGCGAATGTGCGTGTGCCTGTGACCCTGGAGAGCGTGGTGTGTGTGCTGCACCAGTGACCTTCTGCCTCTGCCAGCCCAAGAGGAGGAGGGGACGTGGCTGTCTGTGCCTGGGTCTGCTGTGGGTCCTCAGTGTGGGTGCTGCGGGGGGCAGCGCCTTCTCTGTGGCTGTCTGCGTGACCRGCCATGTCAGTGTCCCCTGTGTGTGTCCGTGTCCGCGTCTGTGTCTCTGGGGTATGTGCTCAGCTTCACTACTGGTTGAACCCACAAGAGGGAAAGCAGCAGCCGCGTCCCTCAGCCTGGGCAGAGACCCGGGGTCCCTGGGGCTGGAGGAGGCGGCTGCTCCCAACATCAGTTAACATTTCCACTCTTGAAGTATGTATAATTAACTCATCTTGAGGATGTCCTAATTTCCAAAAAAATAAAGCTAAGTAAAGATAGAAGGTAGGGAGATTTTGATTGTGACAGATTTTTGCTTATATTGACAAAATAGCCTTATAGAATTACATTAGATTTTCTGATAGAAAACCAATCTATAGAATTCCTATACAGGACTACAGTTCCCTATTATATTGCGTGGACTAAAAGATGAAGGTATTTGTGCCTTCGGTCAATTGATAAGCCTGGGCAATTCCCGTATAAATATCCTGACTCCATCTATTTTATCATATTAATTATTACAGACCACTCTTGTTAAAGGAAATTTTCTGAACTCGCTTACTTCATCCTTACTGTAAAATAGCTGTGGAAAGGCAGGGGTACAAAGGAATTTATTTTCTGGATGAACATATGAATAAAGAAAAACTGCTCCATTTATCAGAAACCAATTGACAAACATAATCTCAACCCTGCTGCAAGTTTTCATGCATCAGCAATGAAGAAAGGTCTCCCTTTTGTTCAAATTTTAAGGGTAAAAATAATTTGTAATAACTCCGATGAAAATAAAGAGAAGATAAATGAAGTTCCTTTGACATATTTAGAAAGTGAAGCTATAGAGGGAGAGAAGACAGTATAACTCAAGCAAAGGAGATGATGACAGTAATGGATGGATCTGCATGGTGAATGAGAAAAACATACATACATATATAATACTCTAACATAATAACCCTAATATATGCATTTATGTCTACTTTATAGCCTAAGGGCAAAGGGTGCATTTTCAGCCAATATATGAACATATATAGGGTTGTGGGAGTTATTTTACTACTAAAAATATTTTTGGGTACATCTGAGCAATTTTTACAATTGGAAAGCTGTGTGTAATGATTCAGGGTGGGTTTTTCAAGGTGCCTTAACTAAGCATAGCTCCTTGAAAAAGTCTTGTGGGTCAAGAGCTCTAGGGCTACTGTTTCCTGCAGCCAGCACAACGATGGGAAGATTTTTTCAGGTGCACGTCTTCTGTAGATGGCAGCAGATATCCTCTAAGACAAAGGCCAAGTAGCAGGTCCTGTCAATTGGTAAGACGTATCGACCTTCGCTGACACCACTAACCAATTTATTACCCTTCAGCCTATGCTGTGAAGAAATAAAATCTGGGCTGCAATCCTTGTGGACTTGGGCACATCMAGCAACTGGGTGCCTTTTAGCTATTGAGCCTAGGCACCCTAGTTAGCTGAGAACTTCAGTTAGCTATTGATAAATCCTGTTATACTTGCCCTATGATTAGTTAGTGTTTTAGCCTTCCAGCACACTGCGGACGAGTACATTCATTCTTGTTGTGTCTGATCAAATGCATACATTAGTGAAAAGTAATATCTGTGTTTCCACTCAGTAGCGGACTGGAAAAGGAGGAAGAAAAGAATCAAGTTGCACATATAGGACACAATAGGGTGGCATAAACTTTGAGAAACACTGTCAGGGCAGAACTCACCACTGCAGTGACAACTGTGTTCTGACATCATGTTTTACACCATTTATTAAGAGCAAGATATTAAGTTTAATTGTCTGCTAAAGGGTATTCACACTACCTGCCCCTATTGTTGCTTTGCATCGCACATGAGTTTCTTTTACTGGCAATATTGTGCATATTGTCTTCTATCCAAAATCTACTCAAGTCAATAGATTCCTTTGAATGCAATGGTTTCTGGACCAAGATTTTTTCCCTTGATGGTTAAAGTCTATTTGTCTTATATATGTGCATGTAGGTCTCTCCTCCACCATTTGCTGCTTTTATTACCTCTAGGGTTTCTAGTGCTGCTCTCTCCACTTACATTTTCTGCTTCTTTGCACAAAGTAAATACAGCTAGTTACTGTACTCTAGGCAGAACCAAAGAGCTGGTGAAGGAATGGGAGAGTAATTGAAATTTCCATACCCTCACCTGTTAGTTCGTAGGTGTGCCCTTCAGCTGCTTGCAGAAAGAGTGGCATCCTAATTCCGGTTGCCGGTAAAGTAAAATACGTTTAATTGCTTCAGGTTATTCCTAACAGCAAAAACATCCTTTAGAAAGGTGCATATGTCTGATGCAGGAGGAAGAGAGAGGTTTTCTTAATACAGTAGGTGTTACTTCCACAGTTGGCAACTTAAGAAAAAGCCCTGGGTATATTTCATCTTACCCAACTTTAATGATAACATCTACATCATTTAGTCATATTAGCTCTTTCGTAATGAATAGATATAAATAAGCGGCTCTGAAATCTATTTTGAAGTAGTATATGAAATAGGCAGAAATTAGATCTATTTTAAAAATCTAGTTTAGGGTGAGGTGAATTGCTCCTCAGTAGTGCTCTCCTCACTATCTATAAAGGGGGCAGGGGGCACAAAGTGATTAGCTCAGATGTAGATGTTCTAATTTGTAGGCACCTAACAGTAAGTGTCCAATATAACATAGGTGGCTGGTGTCTCATTAGACTTAATGGAAATGTAATCAATAGTGTCATAGAGTCCTAGAACAGGTTGATCTGGAAGAGCAACCTCTGAAGGCTGTCTAATACAAGCCCCTCCTCAAAGCAAGGCTAACATTAAAGTTAGATCAGGCTGCTCAGGTAAGTTTGGGAGATTCCATAACATCTGTGTTCCACTGCCAAAGAAAACCAAACCAAAAAAACTTATGCATGTGTGCTTCCTTGCACAAAATCTCATGCACCTTCCGGTGCTTGACCAATAACATTTTTAAGCTTTTTTGCTTATATATAGTTAGAATTTCTCTTACTGAAACTTATGACCTTATCTTTTTCTTGTGCAGTGCCGAGAATCTGAAGACTGAAACTAATCTCCGTCTCAGTTTTTTCTTCTTGAGGTTAATTAAACCCAATTTACTCAGCTTCTACTAATGTGTTATGTGCTTTAGTCCCTGGCCTCCTGATGTCTTGTAATGGGGGTCTAGAACCTGGTGCAGTATGCCAGATGAAGTCTCACAAGTCCTGAATGGACACGAATAGTCACTTGCCTTGAAGTTCTGGCTATGCCTATACTAACACAGATTGAAATACAGCAAGCTTTTATAACTACAAAGATGAACTGCTGGCTTATGTTTAATATATTGTCCTCTAGAATTCTCCAGCCCCCTTCTGAAGACCTGCTCTCTATCCAGTCAGTCCCTAACATTTTACAGTCCTATGGAGTTATTCCATTTCAGCTGCAGGACTTTATATTTGTCTTCGTTGACCTTCACGAATTTTGTCAGTCCATTCCTCCAGCTTGTTGAGGTCATTGTGAATGGCATCCATCTTTCTAGCATATCATCTGCTTCCCTGGTTTGATGTCATCCATGTACTATTTGAGGTTCCATTCTGTGCCATCATCAAGGCCATTGATGAGGCCTTGTATCAAACCCCAAGGAACATTAATTTTAGCTGATTGCCAGATTGATCTATTGACCACTACCCTCTGAGTTCAGCTTTCTGCAGAGTTCTTCACCCACTTTGTAGTCTACCTATCTACAAGGGCCAAAACAGGGTCAATGAGATCTGAAGGGCCTGAGAATTCTAATGCACTTTCTCAATAAGGAAAGAACAGACTTGCTTAAGGGTTCCCGTACACCTAGAAAACAATCTCCAGTGAATCATTTAAAAACTAGGAGGAAGGGGTTCTGGCACTGAAGATACTAGGAACAAGGTAGCTCTAAATCTGACTCTGATCAGCAGCCAGGAATGATAATGAAAGACTTCTTACGATGCTAAGCAGTACCAGAGTCACTTAGCAGTATGTTAAATAAAAAATGGCTTAAAGCCTGAAAAAAAACCATGTCTGAAATTAAACACAAACAATTGAACCTTTATTTTGAAAAGTATTAGTTTGCTGGAACAGAGTGACAAATTCTAATGAATATCCTTAATGATTTTACAGTGGGACAAATCAGCTGTGAAAGTAAGGTGGTTATAAAAGACACTTACTGTGCAGTATGAATGCTAAATGAAATCAGACATCCCTGTAATCAACATCAATAGAAGTACCATAACTAATTTTACTGCTTCAAAGAGCAGCATAATAAAATGTACCAAAAGAAAGAATCTATGGCCTAAAAATATTGCTCACACATACACACAAAATGTGCATGTACATATACATACATGCATTTTCAATGTTGAGTAAAATGCCTACAAGAGTAAAATGAAGCTATTTACCAAGATAGACTTATCCTATTCATGGTTATTTCTTTTGACCTTGTGGGAAAAAAAAAAAGCACCCTTAAATAAATATGGAATAACTTTCAGTGGATTTGGGATGATATCCAGAAGTTAAGTAAATCTTACTCTTCATCCAAAAATAATCTCTTCAGATTGTATAGTCCAAGATCCCAAAAAAGGTTTTACAGGTTTATTAGAGATCCACAGCATAGAGGAACTATACTTAATAATGGCATAAAAAGGAAATGGTGAAGAATAGATACATTGGAGCAAGAACTGACTTTTTTGTTCTGAGTTTGAGTAAAGGGATTTGAGCAAGTGATGCAGTGGGATTTCTAGGAGTTACTATGATACAAATCAAGAAAACATTATATGAGGGAAAAGGATAAGCGGGTGGCTAATGAGTACCTTAYATAAATTCAGTATTCTAACTTCTGATTTTGAATCATATCTCAACATTTAAGTATTGTTTTGGGAAAAAAAACAATACTTTGGGAGGGATTGTGTTTTCATTTTATGCAATAGACAAAGAAGATATTCTAGCTTCTGTTAGGATGCAAAAAACTAGCTTTTTTCAAAACTACTGCTTTTTCTCTTATTCAATCTCAAGTCTGCATAAAAAGAATTCTCCTTTCCTTCTTATTTCCCCTCAAAATTCTCAAAAGTATTTTTCACATTTTCTTCTGACAGTTATAAATGTATTCACCTTTCAAATTAACTGTCTTGCCAAATTTAAAATTTTGGATGTTATCTTGTGTCCCAAAATTCTCTTTGGATTCAGAAAGCACAGATATTTTCCGATTTAAGAAGGTACCATTTTATCAAGTCATAAAATGGTTAAGTGCACATATCTTCAGGAAATTCCGGAATTACTTCACATCACTGGAGTGACAAGACTCGAGAGTCCCAAAGCTGCAGCCACTGCTTGCCTTGGTGAGAACATGTACAAATCCCACATTGGATGCTTCTGCAGGAGCATGAGAGCCGATCAGAATCATCACTGCAAACATTTTGCTGTGAAGAAAGTAAAAAAAAGAGTGATCTTAGGGAGGGAGACAAGGACAGATAAAGTCTTGGCTTTACTCCTGGTGGACTAAGGGTGAGAAAAATTGCTATAATTTGCTACAGACGTATGTTAGCACAAGTTAAGTTGTTTGCATCAACTGGGAAAAAGGTAGGGTAAGTAGTTCTATCTTGAGCCATAGTGGCTGTTAGACACATCCCTGCAGAGATGTGTAATAGGCACATCCTTTAATCAAAACTGTATCTAGGCCACAATATAGCTGTAGCATTACAATGGTATCTTTAACATTAAAACTAAACCCCTGTTGAGAAAGTGGTGAATTTTTTTCTCCTTGTTTCCTCAATTACAGTTTTTTCTCTCCATAATCCCTTAGCACCATTTCTTGCTAGTTGAACAAATATAGGAAATACAAATACAAACAGTGAATTCTTCATGTTTTCATATTTTTTGCTTTAAGAAACTTGTAACTTCTGAACCATTTGAGCATCCATCGGATTCACTGAATAGTGCAGAACAGACTTTCTGAGAGAGGTATCCTGCCATTGGCATCTCTCCAGGCCTCTTCAATGAAATATTAATATCAAATAAATTTAATTACCCCCTTTAGAGTTTTGGCTTTTGCTTAATTTGTATAAATAATTTGGGCATCTAATTAGCTCCCACTTTTTATCACATCAAATAATTGGGACTGCTTTGTCAGGCAAAATCTTCCTTTCAAAATGTATTACTCAAATGCATGTCCTTGCTCTTAGTTCAGGAATTACATCACTTCCAGCTTCATCATCTCTTTTTCTAAAGCTGCCTGATGTTGATCAGTATGGAAACCTCCTCCTCTGCTGCTGGATACAGACACCATTGACTTACTAATATCTCAACAATATTGCAATCCAGCTTCAGCTTTCCTATGTTTTCCCTTCACCACTACAGCATCTCAGTACCTCTCAATCTATAACGCTCTTTTTCTGGAGGCTCTATGTTCCAGAACATACAAGGAAAGCTGTATGTTCCAGAACATACAAGCAAAGGAGAAAGGGAAAAAGTAAAAGGGAGCATGTTTGATATCTTCATTTTAAACTTGAATATTATGTTAACTGAAGAAGAGTAGTTCAGGTGAAACCACTGAGGGGTGTTCCTTCCCATGTACTCAGCTCCTTCAGTCAGATAAGCTTGCAGAGCTTGGAAAGTCTGAGTAAAGAACATGTGGACCCATCCTAGGAAGATCTAGGAATTCAGAGCTCATGCAGAGGTTGAGAAGCTGCTAAGAGGAGCAGAGGCCTCAGGCAGCCTGAGCAGAGGTTAGGCAGCCAGACCTCAAGCTGGTGCAGAGAGCCTTCCTGGGGACTGGACAGGGCACTGCAGAGTTTATTGTGCCTAGGAAAGCCGCTGAGATGACTGACACCTGTATTGGAGCAAAGACTTGTTTGAAAAGCATGTGATTGGCAGGAGAAAATTCTTTATAAACACTTCTTCATTTGTATTGCACCTGAATTAGTCAATTGAGGCTTAATTCAGTTGGCATCAGCGTTTAGTTCCATTTGAGATGCCATATTTGAGATGTCACAAGACCTGCAGGTTACCCATAGCCTTCCAGAGCAACAGGTGAGGCTAGGCAGAATACCCCAGAATGTCTGAAATTAGACAAGACACCTTGGATATGCTCAGTTGCTTAGCTGCCTTTGTTGCTTAGGCAACTGAAACAAGACCTGGAGATTTCTCTGTTTAAAAAAGTTAATTATCTTAGTTTATGGTCTAGTAAAACCTCACTTTCTGGAGCTTAAAAGCCTTCTACCTTCCTTTTTTTTTTCTTCTTTTTTTTTTTTCCTTTCCTCTGGGAATCTCATTATAAGGAAAAAGTCTAGGCATATCTGCCTTCRGGCTCTGACCAATCCTGAGTCCTTTTATGGTGAAAACCAGAATTTTAGGCATCTATTTAGGCATCAAATATGATGATTAGAGCCTGGAGGTATTCTAATAATCATAATAGATACAAAAGGATTTAAACATTTATAGTGGTCTCAGACGAACTTCAAGGATTCAATTCATTTTCTCTCACATAGACATCTACTGCCATTTGAAATGCTCTGTGTTTTACCTGTCATGGCTTCTAGTTTCTTTTCCACAAGAGCACTTTTGGGAGACTATATGTTGTGTCATATCTACCCGATCTGTTCATCCTAAATGGCAATAGATACTTATTTCTCTCAAGAGAAGCCGAAAGAGTGGGATTCTTGCAAATAAATGGAAGGGATACAGACCCTGTAGCTTGCTGTTTTCTAAACTTCTGAGAAGACTGCACTTCAGTCCATGCTCCTTAGGACTGTTCAGGTATTCATATCATACAGCCACTAGATTAAAACACAGAAATAAACAAAGTAGCATCCCAAAAGCAGAATTATCAGGAAAAAATCTTTGCTATTACCACCTCCTTATTGKATGAGTTTCTTGTACCTGTGTAATACTTGATGTGTTACCTGTTACTGTAAAGAGATTACAAATAACTGTGACTGACAACAACTTCTCCACCTTCAAAATGCCTACATTTTGAAGGCACTGCCTTCATGGGATGAGTATTTTGTTGAAGTAAACTAATGACAAAGTTTACATGGTAGAAGTGAAAACTATAAACATACTGGAAACAGGTACATATATCCTAAAAAACTATATTTCTCATTTAGCCATGAAGGAGTCATCATTGTTCTAGAAAGATGAAGGTGATGGCTACCATTGCCAGACCTTTGAGTAACATCTGCTGGCAGAAGACAGGCATAAAGAGTAATAAGAATTTAGTAGGGCTAGTATGTGACTGTGCTGTAACTTATCACCCGGTACCACCCTGTGGAAAAATAAATCTAAATAAGAATGTGGGAAAACAAGGAATACACCAGAATGAAACAGGTATTTCTGACAGTGGTTAGAGCCAGATACTGCTCTGTGGGTTAGAAAATGCCTATAGTTGGCAATTAAGCAATAAAATACCCAAGGTGAAATTCTTGCTAAGCCTAGACCATTAGCAGCTGTCTTATGTCCTAGAGCCAAAGTAAAAGTTTATAACCCCTAGACATTTTTATCCTAGGCAGTGTAAGTATAGATATTCTCAGACTAAGAGAATTTAGATAAATGTCAGCATTCATTCAGTTCCTACAGTCTTCTAAAGAGATGAGAGTTTCGTAGTGTGATGTACTGAAATGTAAACTGTCACATATTATATTCTACACATCCTCACCCAGTCTCACCCTAATGAATACTGTCCTTCTTATTCCAATTCCCACATCTTCTCAATATTGACAGACTAATAGTTCATCACAGAGCTTTTTACAGGTCAGTTTCCACTGTATATGTTCCAGAGACTGTTCTCTCAAAATGAAAAATCTTTCTGATTCCTTTACTGTGTAATATACTAAAGGAGGTTTTGAGTGTACTACAGATCTCCTGGTCCTGTGATACTTAAGACTCTCAAGTTTGCAGTCATTCCTAGATATCATTATTTAGTATACTGTGCATGTCACAAAAGAACCATCTCTTCATGTACAAAGTCATGGATCTTCCTGTCTCCTGAAATACCTACTTGTCTTAACCAACTTTGTTCTGGCGGGTTTTCCTTTTCTTTCCCATATCTATTTTTCCTTCACAGATTTAACAAAGTGCTCTTGGAGAATTCCTCTTATGGTATTTATAAGATGACTAACTCTACAAGTGATGAATTGTTGAAGAAAATCGTTTTTTAATTGAACAATATTTTTCTGCATGTACAACAATAAATACCCTGTAATTTTAACTTCATGTGGAGTTACAAGTGTTACAGTAAAATTTATAGGTTCTTAATGGGAGGATTCAGGCAAAAAAAGGTTGTGCTTAATACAGAACTAGACAGATCTATGGAAGACTGTGTGCCATGCTGGCTTTGAAAACCCTGAACTGATTTTTTTCACCCAGGAGGTCTCTCTTGGCTGTATAACCTTGTGTTTTTGGTGGAATTTTTCTTGACTAGATGATAAGCCTAAAAAAATTTCAGTCCTTTTAAAATAATGATTATGTTTAAATTTTCGCCTTTCCAGATCTTGATCTGAAAAAAAGAAACACATTACGAAATTTAGACTATGGACTCTTTAAGTGTCTATAATCTAAAGCTCCTGACATCTTTTTGACAACCTTCAAAAAATTTATGTATAGGGGCAAATGTGGAAAGCATAGATGACATCMAAAATGCCCCGAAGAAAATGCATCTCTGTAGTAAATGAAAGATTTCCACTGCCTTTAATGTTCAAATATTAAATGCACAGTGCAAAATCCCCAGCATCAGTTCTCCCAAACTATTTAAGTTTCAGAATTCACAGGCCTCTCAGAGAAAAATCATCCTCAGAATTGCCTCTTCCTTACAAAATAACATCAAAGCCTCAGGGATGGTCTTTTGTTTGCATCTGGGGGAAAATGTGTTGATTATGTTAAAAGATATATGCCACAGAAACAAAATGTATTATTCTCACTAAAAATTCAATACTTTCCTTTTAAGAATGGTATAAAGGGAATATGACCTATAGGGCATTACCAAGTCATTGCGAAGTGTCATGGATATTTTGGGAACCATTGTCTGCTTTACAAGGTATTATATACTTCCTACTTACTTTCAAGATTTCTGCTTTAATTATATTGTAAACTCCTCAGTATTTCACTGTTAAGAGCTGGCCCAGTGTAAGTAAAGTATCTTTATAAAACTGAATTTTTTGTTAAGAATTTAAGGCTACAGCATCCGTTCCTGTTTGGTTTGATTATGACTAGATAATTAAACTGAGACATTAAACATAGGAAACATTATTTATTTCTTATATAAAAATTTAATTTCATGCATGAGAAGTTGCTTCTTCCCCTTTTTGTCCACTTCTCCATGTCTCACTAAAGCAGTAATTTTGTTTGGAGAGATTTTTAGATGACAGCAATTACTAAGGGGCCATAGATGTTGTTATTTTTATACATAATGTATTCCTTGCAGATCATCTGTTGGCTTTAACCTACTTGGCTTCCAACAGTTAAGCCAAAAGACTCTGTTGTTTGAGGAAACAAAACAATGGAACAAACAGAAGTCTCCAATAGATAGAAAGCTGTTTAAAGGAGAATGTCTCAGATTTGTGTCCATTTAGGCTAGAATGGCTTGAATTTTTCGTTTCAGTCCAGGATCTCATACTGATGTGATTACATTATAATGTACAACAAAAAAATAACATGTAAGAAACTAGACCCAAGGGAGACAGTTAGTAGGCCCTGGAAAGGAGGGGATGTCCTTCGCCTTCTTATTGCAGTACCTGAGCTGCTTGAAACTAACAGTAGTTTGAAGTCTGTAAGGACTGCAGGATTAGGACTGTAACGAGAAGTTCATTAGGTTTGTTTTGTTGAATTTAAATATGTATAAAGTCCAGTTTTGCAGGGAACAGGTGGAATCAAGTAGGTATCTCTAAATATGTTTCTTTTGTGCTTTTACATATATATATAAAACATATATATTTTTTTTCCTATTTTTTCTTTCAACGGGTAGTACACACTGGAATTTGCTACAGAATGACCTAGAGTCACAGTGTACAACACAGCAAACAATGAACAGTAACGTTCTGTCTGGAGATAATAAATACAAAATTTATCTCATTTAGCTTTAGCCATGTAATAATTTAGCATCACATCCAAACAAGCCCAGGTAGTCAATTAAGAGCAGGGATACTGCTACAGAGATTATCATGTCATCTAAACTGCCCTCAGGATGTGTCAATCTCTTTTCATCAACTAGAGAGGGGTCCAGGATAGCTAGCTTAAATTCAGTGGACAGCTTTTGGGAACTAAAGTTAATGGAAATGAATCCTTTGAGACAACCAATTAATATTTTTGTGTGAGGGATAAATCATTGTTGTGGGAGAAAGTACAGAAAAACTGTAATTTGCTTTGAAATTTCTGCATGTGGATCTGGCCTTGTGCACAGACAACTGGAAAGGAGCCCAGTTCAACAGTTTAATTTAAGTTCAAAGTACTTATTTGAATCAGCTGAATTTTATCCCACACAATCTGAATTTCTTTTACAATGAGGAAAGAAGGAAAGGACTGAAGGGGAATAGGGTAGGTAGAAGAAAGGTCATTGTGGAACAGGAAGCAAAGAGAGAAAGTCTCTCTAAGGTGAAAAAATATGCCTAAAGTTATTGGTGCATATCCGAAACAAAACAAACAAAAACTATTGTTCTCCTTCCTTCCCTCCACCCTGCAACCAAAAAAAAGACACAGCTGTGTTTCTGGAATAAGACCCAGGAGAGCAGCAGAATACTTAGAAACTTTATTAAGGAGCAGAGCTTGGCTACATTACTTCTACTACCACACTTCTGAAATATTATGCGGAGTTTCTGCATAGTTCCCCTGGGGGACCTGTAGAGTTCAAACCCTCTGCACTGTATATTAAATGGAAGGGTTAGTTTAAAGCATTTGATATATCTGTAAGAAATAGGTTTCCTCGCTATGCTTTTCCATTTGATGTGCAATGAAAGTGGTGAGAAGAGAATACAGTCCGCTGAAGAACTATGATATGGGGAAGGAAATTTTACAATAATTTTCCATTCAAATATGCACAAAGCAGAAAAAAGTTAGGAAAAAAGATCAAGGAGTTGTGATAATAGACTATGAATGAATTAAATAGGAAAAGCTCAGTTTGCAGGAGCTAAAATTTTAAGGTATAGGATACAGCAGTGGCAGAGGAATGACAGCAAGAGACATCATTCTGACATGTACAAATCCACACAGCTTAGGAAATATTGTGAAGCAAATCCTTTTTGTAAAATGCTTTCAAAATGCCTATCATGACAGTGACAATTGAAAGACAGAGAGCTGTTCAACAGGCAAAGAGGGAGAGTGATAAAGTACAATGAGGAGTGCGAAGGAGGAATTGGAGCGAGGAGAGAAGAGGATGCAGAGAAACAAGAAACCTTGGGGAGGAGTAGCGAAGTAAAAATGTATTASAGCTGTAAGAAAAAAGGAAGGTAAAAATTATCAGAAAAATATAGTCCTTCCATGTCACAGAGTTATGTTTTATTTTACTCAGAAGTTTTTGTGATTATAAATTGACGTTAAGTATGATTCAAAGGGATGTAATATAACCCAAGAACTTTAACTAGCACCTTCAGTGCCTTTGAGTTGGATTACTTTTTAATTTACATGCTGTGGATTATGACATACTGAAAGCTGTATTGGGTGCGGGTGATGAAACACTGGGACAGGTTGCCCAGACAGGTGGTTGAAGCCTTCACCCTTGGAGATGTTGAAAACCTGACTCGGCACAGTCCTGAGCAACCTGCTCAAGATGACTGTGCTTGAGCAGGGAAGTTGAACAGGACAGTCTCCAGAGGTCCCTGCCAACCTCAACTATTCTGTGATTCTCTGAACATCCCACCACATCAAGGCGTGAAAGAAGCAGGGACTGCTAAAATCTGCCTTAGAGTATTCATCCTTGTTCCCAGTGAATTGTTATGGAGCTTGGTATTGTAATTAAGAATAGGTAGGCAGTAAATCATAGCTATGCTTTGTTCTGTAATTTATTTTTTTTTAAAATGAAATAAAAAATGTAGTCGGTATTGAAGCTGTCACATATTATATCACTTTTCTGCAAGATGACTGTTGCCTATTGAAAGCCTGGTAAGACATTATTTTCAATCATATTTCTCAGTTCATAAATATAAGGAAATTGTTCTTATCCCATGAATATATAGTTATTGTTTCCTTTTGAGATGATGTGTCAGATCAGAGTTTTTATTGTTTGAAAGGTATTCATTTTTCTTCTCTATTTTAGTGGTTTTTGATTTGGGTTTTAATTTTGAAAGGAAACCCACTGAGATATATGAATATATGAAGCAAATATTTTTAATTTATCATTTTTGGGCTAGTATTTATTTTCATATTGATTTTATTCTTCTGATGCTTAGCTTTATCATGTTCTCCTTTGCTTTCTTTGAAAGAAAAATGTATATATAAGGATATAGCTCGTTTATTTTCCTAAACATGTGCCCTATGTCTCTAGACTCACACTCTCTTTCTTAAGAAGCTGCAGTCAAATACTATTCACATGAGGATGCTCTCATCAACGGAGATTGCTTTATCTCAGATGAACTTGTGACTAGATGCTTGTTTAAGCAGGAGGTGGTGGCACATTTATTAAAGTGGACCATTTGTTGTATTAATAAGACAAACAGAGGTATCTATTCATTATGTGCAAGGTAATTCCAGTTCATGGCTACTGTTCAAATCCTGGCAGCCTTTGGGTTTGGAATCAAACCTGTAGCATATGCAATATTACTTGAAATGTAAAGAGAGAAAAATGATGGAAGATGCACCATTTCGGTGTCATTAAACAAACAGTGGGAGAATAGTTTTCATACTTCGCCTTTTCTCATAATTATTCTATTTATCTTTGATGTTGTTTCTGCATAGTCACAAAATGGAAAAAAACCCTATATCCTCTAAAAGATTGGAAAATGCAGTAAAATAGCTGCGTGGATTAGGTCAGTCCTAAATGAAAGAACTGGGATGGAGCTGTGCTGAATGTCACAGGCCCTACTAAGATGCAGCGGGTTACCTTGAGCACATTGCCAAATTAGACAAAGTTTCCTGGACTAGGGCTGGCATGGTTCTAGTTAGCTTAGAGAAGTCAGAAGAGTTTGAATCTGTCTTCACACACCTGTGTACACATGTACATAAAAATGCATTTTTAATCGGGGTAGCCAGAGAGAGATGTAGAATAGCTACACAGTCATTATTAAAATTCCAGTACCCTGACATATTGAAAGATGTTAGTAGCCAAACAGAGCACAGGGCTTGCACAATGGAATTAGGAAACTGCAGTTCTGTTTTTGTAACTGTGTGAAGTCCCAAAACTTTTGTCCTCCTTGCTATTTTGATCCATTCTTATATAAAATATATGCACATGATATCATAAGCCTAAAGAAGAAGTTACTTAAAAAGTCATAGCAAATATTAATCCTCATAAATGCCCATTTTACCACCACCAGACTTATGAATCAACCACAATTTTAATTTTTAAATTATCTTATTTCTGATCACTCAGATCAGTTTCACTTGGCAGAAGACTGCTGGTAAAATGGGAATTTCAATCTCCCTCTTACACACTAAGTATTTGTTTGTAGACATTGACAAAAATGTTCTGGTCCAGGAAAAAAAAAATGTTAGTTTCATAAAGTAATTTAGTTCTCATCAGATCTTGGCAATTTGTCCTTAGAAGAACTGTGGGCTGGTCACAACAGGGCACAGACATGCACAAACAATAGCTGGCATGATTTACGATATCCTTACCTCTAAATCTGCTCAAATGCACATTTGTTTAGTTGTCTGTAGAAGAGCATAGGTATAAAGAATCATATTAAGAGATACAGTTTTATTTGGTGATGAGTATAGACAGGAATGCCATGTACTTTCTAGCCTATGGTTCCACTGTGTTTGTTAGTACACCTCAGAATCATCTTTTGCCATAAATTATTTTTTTCCAGCCTCCCCAAACTGCTTTCTAATCTATATACTTTAGCATTTGTATTGTAGGGAACAGGGAGCAGAAGGGAAGGAAAGAGAGTACRAGAGATGTCTGGAATTATGAAGGAGCTTAAGATCATTATTATTGGGAATTGTTTAATTTTATCACGTGGTACTAACCCAGGGGAACAAAAAAACGACATCCCACTAACCACTCTGGGAGCTTTTGAGCCTACAAAACATGGACAGGTTGCATATTTTGTAACTTTGTAATTTTAAAAAATTATTCTTACATGTGTATGCTGGATTAGGACAAAAATGGTACTTGGTTTTCAAGTAATTAGTCATAGAAAAAAAATATATGTTTCACAAAGAAACAAAACAGGGGAAAATATGTCTGTGCCTAATCAGCATACAAAAATGCACAATCAAATCAAATGATCCATTCAGTTGATGAAGTTTTCAGAAGAAACTTTTATTCTTCTTCCTTCCCTTATACTGTGAATACTTTTTTCCAGTTTTAAAGAGAATTAAAATTAAAATTAACATCATCCACTCAAGATGATATTTTCTTAGTGAAGTTTTATTTATGGAACCTTTTAAAATTGATGAAATCCCATCCCATCTGAATTATGACCTTCACTCAAACTTATTTATTCAGCGTCTGCATATTAGCTGCAAAAATCTGATGTCAATTGTGGCACAGAAGAGATCCATTATTATCAAATACTCACTAGCATAGGTAAAGGCTTGCATTCTGGTAGTTATGATAGGAACATATATTAAAGATCTTCTTGTAAAACATGTAACTAAATTTCTCTGCTCCTCTCCTCTCCCCTCCTCTAGTTCCCCTCCCCTGTCTTTGCAATAAAGGGTGGAAGATTAGCCAGAGTGGAATTAATGATATGGAAAATCATGCAAAGTGGTAGTAGAAGGAGTGTAAACCATAAGGTTCTAATCATGGGGTTTCTCTTATTCCATAGCAGGTGAAGGATGGGGCACATTAGATCAAAGGAAACAGAAGAACAGAGAAACCAACAGAAAACCAGATTCCTCTTCCTCCAGCCCAAAGCAGAGCTCCACCAGCAGCAGATCAGTCCACACTGTGTGAGCAAGTAAAAAAGTCTGTGGGAGCGAGTGACTCTGGGCTGACAGATGCCCAAGGGGAAAATGGCATTTACTACTTTCTTGATGACCATCTGGATAAGTGAAGCTATCCTCAACTCTTTCTTTATATAAAAAAATATAAATAGGCTGAGTAATTAATTTCTTCATCTAACTTGTTTTTCCATGTATTTTGTGGAAATAACCATTTCCAAGAAGCCAAAATTAATCATTATATGGAAGCTAAAGAATGTATTTCAGGGTCTTATAAATGTCAGGGCATATCTAGGCTGCTGAACAAAAGAAAGCCAAGGAGTAAGTGTAAGCACTTGATCCCTAGTCACCCACCATGATTAACTCTCCCTCAGAGCTCACTCCCTCAGACTGCTCCAATGAACTCTCTCAAAGACAAATCCTGAGCATGCTTCCAGACACCGTTCACTTCAGGGACTGCTCCTGAAAGMAGTATGAATGATCCTGCACTGTATTTGGTTCCCTTTTCCCTATACAGTTCTCCAATGCTACCCTAGTAGTCTTTGCACAACCTTGTATCCTAGCATACTTAACACATACCTTCAACTTCGTGCAATAAAAACACCGCTCCTGTATGATGAACACAGCCCTCTCATTATTTTTGGCAATCTGAACTGGAAAAAATTGTACTTTAGTTCTTCAGAAGCATAGCTTGGGTCAGAGAGACACAGAGACAATTACTGACTAGTGTGGAGGCTGCCAGTTTTCTCTATAGGGACTGGGCATGAGAAGAATGTGAACATGAGGCACCTGGCTTCTGGAGGAGGGAACAGACTGTTCCTCTTCTATTTAGCAGAATAAGACAGTGCTGGGTGATGATTTTCTCTCTCCTCACTGATGAACACTAGATAGCATGCCAGAGACATCAGCAAATTCCTCAAACTACCGTACCATACCATTTTGCTACGTTACATTCGTTAGGCTGCCATACCATCTAAGTTATTCTGTTACAAGGTAAGTGGAAGGCAATTCTGTTTGAATTTTACAGATACTTTCTCAATAATGCAATGCTCTGTAAAGTAATCATTCTATATTTTTTCTGCTTGCCTAGTTACTCCACTGTTTTTCATTTATATTTTTGCTGTTTTCCTCCTCCAATTGATTGCTTACCTCCTTAGATTTTCCCCTCCTGTACAGTGAAGAAAAACTTCTAAGGTGCTCATCTCTGTCTCCATGCTCCCATGCTCTGCCAGCCTCTGGGATCTGATATTACATTATTTTAAARGATATCAGCAATCAGTTACTTCTCACTTCTTTGAAACCACACCTGGGCTCACCTTTGAAGTTTGGCTAAATAATGTGATCCTTGAAAAGCWGTGTCCTTCAGTTTATATAGTCCAGCCAGATAACTTGTAATATAGGCACAACAAAAAAAATATAATTCTGTTTTTGATCATAGAATCATAGAATAGTTTGGGTTGGAAGGAACCTTTAAAGGTCATCTAGTCCAACCCCCCTGCAGTGAGCAGGGACGTCTTCAACTAGATCAGGTTGCTCAGAGCCCCGTCCAGGCTGATCTTGAATGTTTCCAGGGATGGGGCATCTACCACCTCTCTGGGCAACCTGTTCAAGTGTTTCACCACCCTCATTGTAGAATATTTCTTCCTTAGATCTAGTCTAAATCTACSCTCTTTTTAGTTTAAAACCATTACCCCTTGTCCTGTCACAACAGGTCCTGCTAAAAAGTTTATCCCAATCTCTCCTATAAGCCCCCTTCAAACACTGAAAGGCTGCAATAAGGTCTCCCCAAAGCCTTCTCTTCTCCAGGCTGAATAACCCCAACTCTCTCAGCCTTTCTTCGTAGGAGAGGCGTTTCATCCCCCTGATCATTTTTGTGGCCCTCCTCTGGACCCACTCCAACAGGTCTATGACTTCCTTGTGCTGAGGGCTCCAGAGCTGGACACAGTGCTCCAGAGCTGGACACAGTACTCCAGGTGGGGTCTCACCAGAGCAGAGGAGAGGGGCGGAATCACCTCCCTCGACCTGCTGGCCACRCTTCTTTTAATGCTGCCCAGGATACGGTTGGCCTTCTGGGCTGTGAGCGCACATTGCTGGCTCATGTCCAGCTTTTCATCCACCAGTGGCCCCAAGTCCTTCTCAGCAGGGCTGCTCTCAATCCCTTCATCCCCCAGCCTCTATTGGTACGGGGGGTTGCCCCAACCCAGGTGCAGGACCCTGCACTTGGCCTTGTTGAACCTCATGAGGTTCACAYGGGCCCACTTCTTGAGCTTGTCCAGGTCCCTCTGGACGGTATCCCACGCCTCAGGCGTGTCAACTGTGCCGCTTAGCTTGGTGTCATCTGCAAACCTGCTGAGGGTGCACTCAATCCCACTGTGTCACTGATGAAGATATTAAACAGTACTGGTCCCAATACAGACCCCTGTGGGACACCACTCATCACTGATTTCCACCTGGACATTGAGTCATTGACCACTACCCTCTGGATGCGACCATCCAACCAATTCCTCATCCACTGGACAGGCCACCCATCAAATCCACACCTCTCCAGTTTGGAGAGAAGGATGTTGTGGGGACCGTGTCAAAGGCCTTACAGAGGTCCAGACTGACAACATCTGTAGCTCTTCCCTCGTCCACTGATGTAGTCACTCCATCCTAGAAGGCCACTAGGTTGGTCAGGCAGGACTTGCGCTTGGTGAAGCCATGCTGGCAATCTCGAATCACCTCCCTGTCCTCCATGTGCCTTAGCATAGCTTCCAGGAGGATCTGTTCCATGATCTTACCAGGCACAGAGGTGAGACTGACTGGCCTGTAGTTCCCTGGGTCTTCCTTTTTTCCCTTTTTAAAAATGGGGGTTATGCTTCCCTTTTTCCAGTCAGTGGGAACTTCACTGGACTGCCACAACTTCTTAAATACGATGGATAGTGGCTTAGCAACTTCATCTGCCAGTTTCATCAGGATTGGCAGATGGATCTCATCGGGTCCCATGGACTTGTGCATCTTCAGGTGCCTTAGATGGTCTTGAACCTGATCTTCTCCTACAGTGCGCAGCTCTTCACTCTCCCAGTCCCTGCCTTTGCCTTCTGCAGCTTGGGCAGTGAGGCTTGAGCACTTGCCTCTGACGACTGAGGCAAAAAAGTCATTGAGTACCTTCACCTTCTCCATCTCACAGGTAACGAGATCTCCCATTTCATTCTGGAGAGGTCCCACATTTTCCCTAATCTTCCTTTTATCCCCAATGTACTTATAGAAGCTTTTCTTGTTGCCCTTGATGTCCCTGGCCAGGTTTAATTCTATCAGGGCTTTAGCTTTCCTAACCTGACCCCTGGCCACTCGGACAATTTCTCTGTATTCCTTCCAGGATACCTGACCTTGTTTCCACCCTCTGTAGGCTTCCTTTTTGTGTTTGAGTGTGTCCAGGAGTTCCATGTAGGCCTCTTGGCATTTTTGCCTGACTTCCTCTTTGTTGGGATGCATCGCTCCTGAGCTTGGAGGAGGTGATCCTTGAATATTAACCAGCTTTCTTGGGGCCCTCTTCCCTCCAAGGCTTTATCCCATGGTACTCTACCAAGCAGATCCCTGAAGAGGCCAAAGTCTGCTCTCCTGAAGTCCAGGGTAGCGAGCTTGCTGCGCACCCTCCTTGGTGSCCTAAGGATCTTGAACTCCACCATTTCATAGTCACTGCAGGCAAGGCTGCCCTTGAGCTTCRCATTCCCCACCAGCCCCTCCTYGTTGGTGAGAACAAAGTCCAGCATAGTGCCTCTCCTTGTTGGCTCCTCTATCATTTGGAGAAGGAAGTTATCATCAATACATTCCAGGAACCTCTCGGATTGCTTATGCCCTGCTGTGTTGTCCTTCCAACAAATATTGGGGTGGTTGAAGTCCCCCATGAGGACCAGGGCTTGTGAATCTGAGGCTGCTCCTATCTATCTATAGAGCYTCATCCGCTCGGTCTTCCTCGCTGGGTAGCCTGTAGCAGACCCCCACTGTAATATCACCTATCCCTGTCCTCCCTTTAATCCTGACCCATAAGCTCTCGGTCGGCTCCTCATCCATCCCCAGGCGGAGCTCCATGCATTCCAGCTAGTCACTGACATAGAGGGCGATACCCTGTCCTCGTCTCCCCTGCCTGTCCTTCCTAAAGAGCCTGTATCCTTCCATTCCAACACTCCAATCATAGGAGCCATCCCACCACGTCTCCGTGATGCCAATAAGATCGTAGCCCTGCAGGCGTGCGCACGTTTCTAACTCCTCTTGTTTATTCCCTATGCTACGTGTGTTTGCACAGAGGCATTTAAGTTGGGTCCCTGATGAAGCTGTCTTACTGGTTGGAGTTCCTCTGTGCTGCTCTTCAGGCACTCACCTACTGACCCGTGATTCTTCTTCAGGCTCTGGGCATCTATTGTTGGCACTGGCATCAAACTGGTAGGAGTGGGATGGATTGAGGTGAAATGATGGCTAATCTTATGTCATTCACAGAAAGTCCTTTGGCTAGCATATGCTGCATTTCCCTTTGCAGCCTAGAACCAACATGAATAAACAACCTTCACCGCATTCTTCCTCTGGATACTAAGCAGATCTTCCACCTACAGGACCTCTCCCTTGGTGACACCTGCCACTCCACCTGCAAATTTTTGGAGAACACAATCAATCAATCACATGAAACACACTACTTGGCTACATACTGGCATTTTATGGAGATAGTTTGTAAGTTATGTTTACATCACAGTTTTTAATAATGTGAAGACCTTATTACGGGCTCACTGCAAGTGCATGGGAGGTGTTGTACAAAGTCCCCCGTGAAGCTCATGATACAGGTGAAACAGGTTTAGTATATGTGGCATCCAACCAACCCAAAAACTGTTAAAGGTGAGAAAGGATGCACCATGGTATGACAGTTTGGAAATCCTTATCTTCTACAAGTGCAATTTATTCCTTACAGTGATAATTAGAGTGACCAAGGGATTTCTTCAAATTGCCAGCGTGATTCAATCCCAAATTTGTCTGAGAGCAGAATTCGGTAAAAATGCTGTTCCGTTCTACCAGCTGTACAGAGCAGAGGAAGTCACTAAACGTGGTGTCATTGATGTACACAGATCTCACTACAAAGAATAATTCCTTCCTGAAGGAAGGATCTCAAATACATGAGTGTTTGGCTGAGATTGCTTCTATTCTGCAACCATCATTTACCCATGCATCAGTCCAGATTTGACCTAGAAATCTCTGAGTCCCACCCTACTATTTTTGTAGTCAGTTTTCAAACTGTATTTTTGTAGTTTTTTTCAAAGATGACTGTCATTTTAAACAAGTCATTTCAGACTTTCACTAATAACCTGTCTATTTCAAACATTCTTTTGATTTAGGGGTTAATAATTTCAAAGTTGTTAGAGAGATGGTTATTTCAACTAACCAATTTTTTTTTCCTTAGTTTCCAATTACCTCTTCTTTTGTACTGCTAAAGATTGTGAAATAGTGCTCTTTAACATGACAATTACAAGTCCATGCTAAGACCTTATTTGAGCTATGAAGGTCACAACGCTTAGTTTAAAAATGAGTAGTGAATATGAAATAATAATAAAAAGCAGTTAAATATGAACGTTAAAAGGAATCAGATTAGATGAGTACACTTTTTTAACACCTAGAACATCCTCAGCCTAAAACCTTTGTGATTTTTGCTTTTCTGAATGGTTGTAGGTACTCTGTTACTAATTTCTGCATTGGCTACTCTGCAAAACTTTCCAATTATCTCTGACGTAAAGTAATACTCTAAAGTCCAAAATTTGCATTGTATCAAGAATGGAGAGGAGTGCAAGTTGATTGATTTAGTTGTAATTCATGGAACTTGGACTCCATCTGAAGAGTTGTATGCCACAATTATTTATTAACAAGTGTAGAGTAAGTTTGGACTAGGTAGCTTAGTACTAATTACAGTTTTGTTCTGAGATGAGTCTGTGATTTTAAAATCAATGTGGTAGCCAGTGGAGCTCAACAAAAAGAAATTTCTTTTTTTTTTTTTTTTCATTAATTTACAGCATCTGGAAAGAATAAGACCATGTATATTACTTTTGAAATTATTTCTGCTGTGAAAAGCAGATTTTTGCCAGTGAAAAKAAGTTGATAGTATCCTACTTTTCATTGAAAATATTTCTATTGGTCAACTTTAATCTTCAGCAGCAAAATGAATTACACTTGGATACAGTCGGTGTAAAGTAATATTCTTACAGCATTCTTCCTCTTTTTTCACCCATTTTAGAATCATAGAATCATAGAATCATCTAGGTTGGAAAAGACCTCTAAGATCATCAATTACAACTGTTAACCTAGCACTGCCAAGTCCACCACTAAACCATGTCCCTAAGCACCATGTCTACAAGTCTTCTAAATACCTCCAGGGATGGTGGCTCCACCACTGCCCTGGGCAGCCTGTTCCAATGCTTGACAACCCTTTTGATGAAGAAATTTTTCCTAATGTCCAATCTAAACCTCCCCTGGTGCAACTTGAGGCCATTTCCTCTCGTCCTATCGCTTGTTACTTGRGAGAAGAGACTGACACCCACCTCGCTACAACCTTCTGTCAGTCAGTTGTAGAAGCGATAAGGTCTCCCCTCAGTCTCCTTTCCTACAGGCTAAATAACCCCAGTTCCCTCAGCCGCTCCTCAGAAGACTTGTGCTCTAGACCCTTCACCTTTTGTTGCCCTTCTTTGGACATGCTCCAGCACCTCARTGTCCTTCTTGTAGTGAGGGGCCCAAAACTGAACACAGTATTTGAGGTGCGGCCTCACCAGTGCCGAGTACAGGGGCACGATCACCTCCCTACTCCTGCTGGCCACACTATTCCTGATACAGCCCAGGATGCCGTTGGCCTTCTTGGCCATCTGGGCACACTGCCGGCTCATATTCAGACGCCTATTGACCAACACACCCAGGTCCTTTTCCGCCAGGCAGCTTTCCAGCCACTCTTCCCCAAGCCTGTAGCGTTGCCTGGGGTTGTTGTGACCCAAGTGCAGGACCCGGCACTTGGCCTTGTTGAACCTCATACAGTTGGCCTCGGCCCATCGATACAGCCTGTCCAGATCCCTCTGCAGAGCCTTCCTACCCTCAAGCAGATCAACACTCCTGCCCAACATTTGGTGGCATCTGCAAACTTACTGAGGGTGCACTCAATCCCCTATTCCACATCACTGATGAAGATATTAAACAGAACTGGCCCCCATAGTGAGCCCTGGGGAACACCACTTGTGACTGGCCACCAACTGGATTTAACTCCATTCACCACCACTCTTTGGCCCTGGACATCCAGCCACTTTTTTACCCAGCAAAGAGTACGCCCATTCAATCCATGAGCAGACAGTTTCTGCAGGAGAATGCTATGGGCAACGGTGTCAAAGGCTTTACTGATGTCTAGGTAGACAACATCCACAGCCTTTCCCTCATCCACTAAGGAGGTCACCTTGTCCTGAAAGGAGATCAGGTTAATCAAGCAGGACCTGCCTTTCATAAACCTATGCTGACTGGGCCTGATTGCCTGGTTGTCCTGTACGTGCCGCRTGATGGAACTCAAGATGATCTGCTCCATAACCTTCCCCGGCACCGTGGTCAGACTGACAGGCCTGTAGTTCCCCAGATCCTCCTTCCAGCCCTTCTGGTAGATGGGTCTCACATTAGATAACTTCCAGTCAACTGGGACCTCCCTGCTTAGCCAGGACTGCTGATAAATGATCAAAAGTGTCTTGGTGAACACTTCTACCAGCTCCTTCAGTATCCTTGGGTGGATCCCATCTGGCCCCATAGACTTGTGTGTGTCAGGTGCCGTAGCAGATCAGTAACCGTTTCCCCTTGGATTATGGGGGCTTCATTTGGCTCCCTATCCCTGTCTTCCAGCTCAGGGGGATGGGTACCCAGAGAACAACTGGTTTTACTATTAAAGACTGAGGCAAAGAAGGCATTAAGCACCTCCGCCTTTTCCTCATCTTTTGTCACTATGTTTCCCCCTGCAGCCAATAAAGGATGGAGATTCTCCTTAGCCCTCCTTTTGTTGCTAATGTATTTATAGAAACATTTTTTATTGTCTTTTATGGCAGTAGCCAGATTAAGCTCTAGCTGGGCTTTGGCCCTTCTAATTTTCTCCCTGCCATGGCCTCACGCCATCCTTGTAGTCCTCCTGAATGGCCTGCCCCTTCTTCTAAAGGTCATAAACTCTCCTCTTTTTTCCTGAGTTCCAGCCAGAGCTCTCTGTTCAGCCAGGTCGGTCTTCCTCCCCACTGGCTTGTCTTTYGGCACATGGGGACGGCCTGCTCCTGTATCTTTAAGATTTCCTTCTTGAAGAATGTCCAGCCTTCCTGGACTCCTTTGCCCTTCAGGACCGCCTCCCAAGGACTCTGTCAACCAGTCTCCTAAAGAGGCCAAAGTCTGCCCTCCGGAAGTCCAAGGTAGTAGTTCTGCTGACAAGAATTGAAAACTCTATCCTATGCCCAAGACGGCCTCCAATGGTCACATCACCCACAAGTCCTTTTCTGTTCACAAACAACAGGTCCAGCCTTCCCTAGTTGGCTCACTCACCAGCTGTGTCAGGAAGTTATCATCTTCCACACACCCCAGAAACCTCCTAGACTGTTTCCTCTCTGCTGTATTGTATTTCCAGCAGACATCTGGTAAGTTGAGGTCCCCCATGACAACAAGGGCTAGCGATTGTGAGACACCTCCCAGCTGCTTATAGAATATTTCATCTCTCTCCTCACCCTGGTGGGTGGTCTATACTAGACTCCCACCATGATATCTGCCTTGCTGGCCTTCCCCCTGAGTCTTACCCATAAACACTCAACCCTATCGTCACTATCATTAAGCTCTAGACAATCAAAACACTCCCTAACRCACAGGGCTACCCCGCCGCCTCTCCTTCCTTGCCTATCCCTTCTGAAGAGTTTATAGCCATCCATCGTAGCACTCCAGTTGTGTAAGTCATCCCACAATGTTTCCGTGATGGCAACTATATCATAGTTTTCCTGCTGCTCAATGGCTTCYAGCTCCTCCTGTTTGCTGCCCATGCTGYGGGCATTGGTGTAGATGCACTTCAGTTGGGCTATTGATCCCGTCACCTTTTTTGGGGGAGAAACCCTAATTGCCATGTGACCATACTCAGGCGCTTCCGTGGTTTCTAACACATTCATAACCCTTGCGTCTTCGCTGCCTCATGGATCTTCATCCCCTACCCCCACTGAGACGGCAGACCAAAGGACCTCGCTAGCACACTGTCCCTCAAACACTGCTATGCTGCCCCCAGGCTTATCTCTAGTGAGACTGGTTTTGTCCCCTTCCCCCTTCAAATCTAGTTTAAAGCTCTTTCAATGAGCCCTGCTAATTCCTGCGCAAAGATCCTTTTCCGAGTTTGAGATAGGTGTACCCTGTCTGCCACCAGCAGGCCTGCTGTCTGCATATTGGACCTTTTGTTCCCTTCAGAAGAGACTCTCCTAGGAAAATGACCCATCTCTTTTTCTTTATGGAAGCAGTTTTGACACAGGACGTAGGCTGACTTAACCTCAGTGACACCTCCAAGCTAGATGAACCGTTGTCCTCGTTATTGTTTGGTACCTATTACGCGAGGGCACCGGGGAAGGTGGGGTAGTCGCAGAGGAGATGCACCTGCTGCGCCGGGCAGGAACTTGTCGCCATTGCCCCCTATYCCTTAAGTCCCTGTGTTCAGCCAGGCAGAGAGAGCGTAGGGAACCCAGGCAGAGAGAGCGTAGGGAACCCTCCGTGCCGTGCATCCTGCCTGCCCGTGGGGCCTGTCCCAGGGAAGGCAGGGTGCCATTCCAGCAGTCTGTCTCTCTCTCGCACTCCCTGATGCTCCCCAACCTACTCTCCTCCTCCCGGAGCTCTGTCCCTAAGCGGAGGAGCTCCCCTGCCTGGGGGCAGCTCCCACAGGCGTGCTCGCTGCTGCCGGCCGGTGCTGCCGTGAGAGCCGGGCGCGGCTGCAGCCCGGCACCCGGGCGCAGCGYGTTCCCGCCGCAGCGCTGCCTGGGCAGCTGCGCCAGCCGTGGCGGGTGCGGAGCTSAGAGGGGCCGTGGCTTCCTGCCGGGTGGGCACCATCGCTCCCCGGCCGAGCTGGCGGAGCTTCAGCGCCCCGCCCGCGCGCCCTTCCGTGCCAACTGCCGCGYCRACTGCCGCRCCRCGCCCTYGCTGACGCGCCGGGCCCTGTTTGCCCGCCCTGCTCYCCAGGGGCTTCTTTTRTAGGTGTGTGGGGGCTTGGCCGCCGTTGCTCCTGGCGCCGCCCAGGCCCCGTTAGCCGCTGTGGCGCGAGCTGCGGGATCCTGGTGGGTCTCTCGGCTCCCCCTGAGGTTCTGCCTGTTGGGGAACCCCCCTGTGCACCGCGCTGGGGCGCTCCGCTGCGGATCCTGCCGGCACTGGAGCTGCTCGCCTCCGCAACTGAGAAAAACTGTGAAAAGGAGGGCCCTGGCAATGGAGAATCAGGCTGCATGACTCCTGTTCCCAGAAGAGAAACTCTTGCATGTAAAAAGAAAATGTGCCACTGGAGATCATTTTAAGCATGTTTAGTGAATTTATTTTCTGCTGGAAAGAAATAAAAGGAGAAAAGCATAGTATACAGAGATAGAATAGCAAGATTAGAATTTARCTTTTACCATTTATGCTTGTGTGTGCTACAAGCATTTCAGAGGAGAGAGTGTTGCTGCTTACTAAAGTGAGATAGAATAGCTAAGGAAAGCAGAGATTTTTTTATACAGGACTGCTTGTCTAGTTAAGGCTGTGTTAAGGCTTAACCCAGATAGGAGAATGTCTTGGTATGAAACCAAGAATGTGCTTTTACTCATATGACAATAGATACCAATTACCCAGTAGTTAGAAATTCTTGGAGTCAAACAACCTTAAGTCTGGAGCCCAAATAATGAAAGCTTTAGAGCTGTAAGACTGAATTCAAATGACTAGCTTAATATTTACTTGTAAAATTTCAGAACAGCAAGCACCAGGAGCTTGTTGATGCTGTAGGTTAATACACTACCCTTTAATTCCTTACAGGCTCAATTCAGATCATGATTGGATCACAAGTGAAAATGAGACTCATCATTTTAGGCTAGYCAAGCCTAAATTTTTTCTCTGTTTTTTCGTACCAGGCAGTGTGAAAGGATTAGCAGTCTGTCTTCAGAAGAAGTCCAGGACTAGAGAGACGCATGCCAAACCAGGTATGAAATAAATTGCCAGCAGTTCTCTGGAGATATGCGCACACCTGCTCTTGTTACCTCAGGTTCAAGGCAGGATTATTAGTATCTCAATTTCCTGAACACTATATTCACTCCATACATTATTGAGAAAAGAAGAAAAGATGCACATATGTAGAGGGGTTTGAATCTCTTCCAGGCTGCTTAGCAATACTGAAGAGCTGCCTGGAACAATAGAGAACAGATTAGAATAAGAAAATAAGGAGACACATAAAGTTTCAAAAAGCTGTCAGGATGGAGAATAGAAAATATGCTTATAAGACACAAGAGTAGAGAAGCAGAGCACATACTAAGCTTGGAGCTGTGACAAGTTATATTAGCTGCAAAATAGGTCCGTTTGGTCAAGTCTAAGGTTTGCTGAAGTACTTCTAAAGTAATACAATTTGGGATAAGAATTTGCTGCTGATTTCTGATGTTCTTTATTTTTATTCCTTTTTTCCCCTTTTTGTTCTTTYCTTCCAATGCTGAAGTTAGTTGTGGAAATATCTGGAATTTAAAGAAAGGGAAGTTTAGAAAGGAAATGTAAATTCAATGAGCCTGTTTGAAATGCATGTCTTGAAAAAAAGAAAGTATTTTATCTCAAAGACTGTAATCTAAAAGTTTAAACATATCAGGGACAGTATGCCATTCAGTTTATCTAGTAAAACACGTCAGAAGTACTAATGATTCTACATGAATTGGATGGCGTCACTGCTCCATATCACATAAAAGAGACTGTATTTCTTTCTTAGAAAAAAAGAAGATGAAAAAAGATTTCACCATGATAATCCTCTAATTTTTTCTCTTCAGGCTGAACAAATAATTTTACCTGTAGATAAAAGCCATCTTTTYTGTTATTTATTTATTTGTATTACTCTGTTTTACAGGAACATTTAATAATCTGGGATCTGATTAAATGCTAAGCAAACACAAAATTGAAATATAGCCCAAGCACCACCGAGATCAATAGACTGATGCAAAGAGAGAAAGACAAGGAAAGAAAGAGGCAGTGTACAGGTCACAGTCAAGCAGGAACCAAGGTGTTTAAAGCTTTCTGAAGAAGGTTAATATGTTAAAATCTATAGCTTATCTTTCATGTAACTACTCAGTTATCAAAATGGAACAGGTCAGAGATAACATAGACCACATACACTCTACAAACTGCAATTACTTGTTCTTTCCTGTTGAGGTAGKTTTTTTGGTCCGTGTTTTCTCAGGAAACCTTCTCAGTCACGTTCTACTCTTGGACTTGCTCATATGACAGTTGTGAGATGTTTGTATAGTAAAATTTTAGGATACTTCTCTCTTAATAATCCTAAACTGTAGAGGACAGAATGAGGTTTGATTTGTCATTTTTGTCATCATAATCCAAACTGAACAACAGAATGAAAGAAACAATAGCTGTCTGGAGGATACAGTTATAGGTACTTAGTTAAAGGCAGAATAGAGATTTTGGAAATATGGCTCAGCTGTAATTTAACAGAATTTGGCTGTTCGTGTTGATAGCACTCAGTCATTAGCAGATATAGAGGAAGCATTTCTTTTAAACTAGAAATTAAATTGTCAAATTCTGTAAAATTCAGAATAGACTTTTTTTTTTATATCTTCAGCTTTTCTTTTTTTTCTTTTCCCCCCCTGGGAGAGTTCTTTGCACAGCGATTTCTGAGACATAAAACTTTGAATCCATAATGAAGTGCCATTTTTGTAAAGTTGTATTTGCATTTGAGAGKTGAGGACACTCAAGCTATTGTCTACATCCTCCTGTTTCAGCAAAAGTTCATGGATGGAGCTTTCACTATTTATGTAAACCCTTGAGGGTCATATATTCAACTATTCGAAACAAGTATAATTTTGTTCAGTGAACTCACAGTAAAATATAGGATGGGACAATTTAGCTGGAGTATTTGGATAACATTTTTTATACTACAGATTTTCATTTTTTCATGTCCCAAAGAGGTGACTTCAGTCTGGAAAAAGCTGCCCTGTGCACAACTATGTGGGAAGTAAGGCCTGAGAAAAGAAGAACCTTTTAAGAGACAGTTTGGAGGAGACACCAGAGGCAAGTGAGAACTAAGAGAGTGTAGGCTCACAAAATCCAAAGATTACATTTAGAGAAATGTGTGAATCATGGAAGGAAAAAAAAAAAACCAACCTGTAGAACGAGAATTCTTATAACTGCACTAAAGTTTTCTTATAAGAGGAGTTATTAAGAGACTGGTAAGCAAGGGATGTAGGATGGAGTCACAGAGTAAGAGTTCAAGACATAAGCTGTGTGTACCTTGTTGGTGACTGAGATAAAGAGAAAATTGTTAGTGTTGCAGGAGGTGGGATTTTTTCTGGGGGGGTGGGGGTGGGCAGTAGGAGAGCAATGATTACTTTTGGTAAAGTTTTAGGTCCTGAGCTGTAAATTTTCTTTCCTTTTTTTTTTCTCTGGGCATATTACTGGAATTCTGCTGATGTCCTGGGGGAGCTACTCCTACGTTATGCTAATATTTGTGGAGAAGCAGACTTCCTACCAGATCCTTCTGCTGCTATTGTAGTAGTGTCTCTGTAGTCCACATGTATAGGATGAGAAGACGCTAATGAGAAACTGTAGAAATTAATTAAAAAGCCCATAAAGTTCTATTTATGCACATAAGAATATGGAGTTTTTAATGWCGTACTCAGGAAGTAACAGAACTAGTTATAGGTTTTATGCTCTACCGTAAAAATAGAAATCTGAGCCTTTCACTGAAATAAAATTTCCATTTCTATTTCTGAKGGATCATGTGATTTTACAGTACTGAACTTGTCAATAGTAAGGGGATTCCTGCTACATTGTGCAACAGAGTAATTTTCAGTTTCCAATTTGAATGAAGAGAATAAAATTAATTATTTTTAATGAGGGATATATTTAATACTACCCTGAGAGTTTAATGTCAATAATAGTTTCATGGTGTATAGGTAGAATATGGGTCAGGAGCATAAAAGAAATTAAATGTATCAATCAGGGTAATATCACCTGTACATCTGAGATATAGGTATGCTTATATAAATGTTTAAATCCTTAAAGTTATCACAAGGAGTTGAATCAATAGCTYATATCCACTTCCTTGAAATACTTGCGTCATCACTCAAAACTGTTTTGATTGCCTAAACCATACACATATACACAAACCTGTGCAAAGCAAATACTAACGAATGGGTTCCCAACAGACTCTGAATTTGATCTAAGATGAACTGCTACTGTCATAGCTGAACAAAGCATATTTCTCCAAAGTATCCTTTCATGTTTTGTCCTTGTCATGGCTCTCAGAAACTGTTGATGAGCTTCTCTTTCCAAGAGATGTAAAGTTTGTGGGAACAGGTAACAGAAAAACCAGGCAGTCTTTCAGATAAAGAAGCCCATTGAATCAAAGGCACTAGAAAACAGAAGGAGAAAACTTCAAGCTAAATCCAGGTTGGGAACAAATATTCTGAGTCTAACTTCATTATGTTAATTAGTGAGAGTGTAGAGAGAAAAGAGCAGTTAGCAGCGTGGCGCAGGGGGGGAAGTTAACAAGGGGGGCAGTGGTAAGGTCATTAGCTCTTGTGCAATAGGGAGAAGAGACAAGTGCTTATTGCCTGTGAAACAGCAATGCATTAGCAGGAGCTGAGATGTGGGGTAAATTTCAGGGGGCCATAAAACTAATGTTCTGAGTGTTCAATTTTTGTATAGAGAAGTGTATAACACAAGTCTGTATTTCCTTCATTTTCTGGTTACATGTGTGCATGAGCAAATACCTTTACATTGACCATGGAATAGAAACAAGATTTTTAAGCACAGTTTTTATACAGTGAGTGTATCACTGCATTACCACATAATGAGATTCCATACAACAGATGGTTCTGTATTTCACAGGGAATATATTGTCTCCACCAAATTACTACAAGTTACTTTCAAAACAGGTTTAACTCCCATTAATGAAACTGATTTASTATGTTTTGTGTTTATACTCTTTTTGGAAGACTCAACAGATTTAAATGGCTGAGTCATATGTGAGTCTAGGTGTTAAAACATTATGATCTGCCTTGGGTGATAAAGTGAAGCAGTTTACAAAGTAAATGACATCTACAGCCACTCTAGTAGTCAGCTAATACTATGAACATATTTGGGGGCATGGCATCATTTCCCAGAATATGACACAGAAGCAGAAAGTTCTCTTGGAGACCACAATCAGCTGTTTCTTAGTGTCAGAACAGTGTATAACAGTGTGACTTTGTTTATTCCAGAAGTGCCTTTGTACTGTACAAATATTGCATAGCGTTATTTGACAACGAAGAACCTAATATTTTGCTGGACTACAGCTACAGAACTTTCAAATCAAAGTGCTTTGCTCTTGAAAAATGAAAGAAAAGCAATGTGAATGATTCTGTTCTAATGAAGTGCAGGCCTTCTCTTGGGAATAAAAATATGATAATTCATATAACTGAAGCATTCCATGTAAATTGTCAGCTATTCAAATTAAAGAAGTAACTAATGAATAACTGCATGCAAGATTGCATGGTGATTAGCAGTACAATATTTAATATCAACTGATGTTATCAATCATTTCCCACTGTAATTACCCAAGGTGTTGAATAGAAAATTGCTTTTGAAGTACATTTCAATAAATGAAGTATTAATTATTACAGGTAACTTGTAAAACAGACTGTTACCACATAGTCAGAAGTGGGCAAAAAACCTTATGAATATTTTTAAGATTTTCTTTTTCTGTACTAAAATGCAACAAATGTTTTCTGAAAAATTCATGTGCAAAGTGAGTGAGAAATACAAAGAAAAMCAGCCCTTAAACTCACCAGGCACCTGATAGTTAGTGAACTTGTCAACAGTGTACAAAAATTATGTCCATGATCAGCCACAGGGACATGGCCTAAACAGTATTCACTATCAGAGGTAGAAATGCAAGCACTAGTTGAGATATTACAAGTACATTGGCCCTTATTTTAGGCAATGCAATGTTTAAACACATAAAAAAAGGTGTGTTATGTTCTCACCTAAATGAATGCATTTATTTATTTATTGATTTATTTATTTATAYAATCTGTGGTAATGCTATTCTCTGATTATGTTATGCAGTGAGTTAGTGCATGCTAACACACCTTTTAAGAAGATGAAAGATAATATCCACCGTAACAAGAGCGGGGCTACTTTTCATCATGTATTAGTAAAATGAAAAAGTACTTTTCTTGGAGTCTGTGAAATTATGCTGATGTAAGACTATTGATATGATCTCTCTTAATTTTGTCTTTTGCAGGTGTTCCATTTGATTGAGTTAATCATTAATTAGAGCTGGGACTTGAATCAGAGTTTCTTTTATCTCAGGTGTATGTAAGTGACCACCAGATTAATAGATATTCTGAACTGGCACAGTGGTGAGGGATATGTTTCTCTTTGGTTTTGAATAGAAATTTCATCCTGGAGCTAAGAGATTTTTCACAGTATAAATTTAAACCAAATCGATAGTTTTGCTTTAAGTTCCAGATTTGACAGCCATCTCTACATAAATAATTTTCTATAGATTTTATATTAACAGTAGGTAAGGGTGAGGTGGGGAAGAGACCTCTGAATCAGTAGAAAACCACTTTGCTGATTAATTTACATTTCATGACATTTTTACAGAGTATGAAAGTTAAGTTAATTTGACTCCATGTCCTTGGAATGTGCTATATGTCTCTCAAACTAATTTCTTTTTTAATTGCTATCACAGAATCACAGGACGGTTGAGGTTGCAAGGGACCTCTGGAGGTTATCTTGTCCAACACCCTTGCTCAAGCAGGGCCACCTAGAGCCAGTTGCCCTGGACTGTGTCCAGATGGTTGTACATTTTTTCATGTATTTCTTCACATATTTTTAATTCTCTACTTCTTTGAAATAAATTCAACTGATTTTAAGTGTTTAGGGTTTTTTATTATTAATTTATTTTTTTCTTATTGATTAATTCCAAAGCCAGACAAACTATTATGAATTAAAGATACTGAAATGGAAGAAAATTCATGCTTTACTTGTTGCATTTCTTTTAAAGATCTGGAACTGTAGTTGTGGGAATAGGAGGGACACTAATGTTGACTGTCTTCAGATATCTAACTCAAATCATAAGTGAAGAGGTAAGTGTTATTATATTTCTTACATGCTCCCTGGAGAGGACAGCTGGAGGGAGTTTCAGAACAGAAGCCACAAGTTGTTATTGGAGAAGCTTTTTTTCTTTCTGTGTGGACTAGAGAGAGAGCTTAAAAAGGCTACCCTTCTAATATACAGATTCTAATTTGGTCCTTAAATTAGGTGAGATTAATATCTTTTGTCGTACTTGAGAAACAAGTTAGTTTGTGGTTAGGGCAGTGTGAAAGGATGGATTTATGGCTGGCTCATTAACTGTAATGACTGAAGTTTTAAAAAAAAAAAAAACAAAACAGAATATGTTAAGGATCCTTGGAAGCCTGATGTCATGTAAAGGAGATATCTAGTTCTGGAGTCTGCAGGAGAGAAGCTACAGTTTGCTCAGACTTGTAGTAAAGGTATTTTTGGCTTTTTTTTGGCATAGTGTTTTGCTACACTTTCCCTAAGCAGTCTGTTTCCAGAGGATCTTATTTTCCAATTTAAGCACATAGGCTTTTCATGAAGTGCTCAGAGATATATTTTCAGAAGATTGTCAGCTGAGCAGGAAGCCAGCTAAGCTAGCCAGGACCAGAGCAGGATGTGAAAAAACAGGGAGACTGCAGAGATTTAAGCTAGTGTTCCTTGTTTAGACCCAAGACTATACAACTTTCTTACTTACAAGTCTCAGCTGGGAACCCTTTCCTGCAGTTAGGCATCTAAACTAAATTGTTCACCACAGCAAGTCATGCCCTACTAGCTGAACAGCAGTCTTTATCCTAATGCAAGGATTGGCAGAAAGCAGAAGTCTGACAGGTTCTGGTTATGCTGATTCATTCAAAAAACCAAAAGAAAACAACAAAAACAACCAAACCAAAGGAAAAAAACAACAGCAAAAAATGAGGTGTATAGCCTGGCTCATGTTTATACTACTTTGTGCTAGTCCCTGCTATAGCATATTTGACTTGGAGAGGGCTAAATGGTGTAATCGAAAAGAACTAAGTGAGTGAACATTAAAACAGGGTGGATGATCAGGGATCCAGTGTTCTAGCTCCAGCTTAACTCATGGTCTTCTTTTAGTAGAGAAACAGACATAATCAAAATGAACATAGCTGGGACCATGGCAGGGATGGCAAGGACCTAGTCATGATGACAATGATGGCCACTGTTCACCTCATTTGAAAATCTAGCTGTCGTACACCATGATTCCGAGTAGCGCTGGGATGCACTCATCAGTTTTGAAAAATGTCAGCTATGAATTAAGATGCCTACAGAGGTAGGGAGATGCTGGAGTACCTTTAAGGCTCTGGACCTTCTGTTTCCTGTGGGTTGACCACAGAGAGACAAAAGGCACCCTACTGATGAGTGATTCCTGTTCTTGATTCTGCTGATGACCTCCTTGAAAGCTAATGCAAAAACTAAAAGAGTTTTTCTCGATCAAAATTTACTTTTCATCAAATTAGAATGAAAGTCCAGACTAATTCTGAAACAGATAAATGATCTTTCACTGAACGTGTTGTGACTGTCTTGGCAAGTCTTGTGCTACTGTTTTCTTGAGTTGTGTTTCTAAGCATAACAAATGGAAATTGCATTATCCATTTCACTAAAAATGTGTATGAAAAGGGATGTTCTTTTTCGATGCCTGCCAAGCTGTCCTACAGCCTTCCTCCTCCCTTGCCACAAGCAGATACTTGGTTGTTTCTCACTTGAAAAATGTTTAACAATTTTCTGCCTATCCTTCCATCTCAAGGCCTTCTTCCCTCCTCCCCAAAGTAGCTCCCTGCSCCTTGTTATGCTGAAATTCTTAGCAGACCTTTGCTGCAAAATCCCCAAATGATCAGAGTTTTAAAATAAAATCTTTCTGAGCTTTTTTTGGTCTTTCTTTTTTCTTCTTTTTTTCTTTCTAACCCGAATAATTTCAGTGAGCTGATTTACAGCAAGGTTCTTCTAACAGTCATTTCAACACAACTAAGGCAGCAGCAAACTGCCATATTCGAATGGAAGTGACCAGCCAGGAGGAGACAAAACTGGGACTCTGAGATATAGTACTTTTGCCAGAGGAAGTATATCATTGAAATTCACCCTTACTGCATTAAAGCCCTAGGATGAAATAACACAGTGGTGCTGAATGAATGATTCTGAGAGAGCATATGCAAACACTCTGGTCTGGTACGTGAGGGATCGCTTTATGTTTTGCAGTATAATGTATACAAATTCAGATCTAGTCAGTTTACTGTTTGTAAACTGGAAAACAAAACAAACCAAAAACCTAAAACCATAGCTTCTAGTAGTAATTCTTGAAAAGAAAGAAAAAAAAATCCTCAGGGTAAACTGTCAGTTTACATTGCAATCTTAATAAAAAAGAACAGTTGAAAGGAATCAGGCCTCAAAGTAATATCCATGTCAGACACTACAGTGTAAACCCATAGCACAGAATTATTTTGATTTATGTTTGTAGTATAGATAGAAATACCAAAGAGAGTATACAATGAAATTTTAGCAGAACGAAGTCTCAGAATTTGGTCTCTGTACAGTTTGCTACTCAGAAGTCTTGCTCAAGAGGRCCATAAACCTGCTTTAACGGAAGTTAGTAATTCGCCTACGGCATGTTGAGTCACCTAATTGTTGTTTATGTTGATGTAATTGCTATGATAAAAGTAATAAAATGGACTAAACTAGATTTTCAGAGCTATAGAATGATATCCTCGTTAAATTAAGAGATGATCACTGAATTCAATCTGATTGGCTATTAAGACATTTCCCAAAGTTAATTCTGCATAATAAAACATGTTTTACATCATGTAAGAGACAACACAGATAGAACAATGCCAAAAATAAATAGAGCTGTTTGAAGTCTGATGACCCTGATGCATCCCTTCTTTACCATTTTCTGATTTCTCTAATCATAATTTGGACTCTTTATAGGCCATTTCAGAATTGGACAGCTTGTAAGAAAAAGTGTGAAGCTTACAGCAAAGCGTTGGGGAGAAGGAATACATGAATTCTATTAAGCATTTGAATAACTCACAGTGTGACTTTTTGTTACTAAAGAGGCTTCTCTGTGCCTCAGTTTCCATATTTGTAAAATGATAATTCCTCTGCTTGCACGTCATGTTCTGAGTTTAAAACATTACATTTTTTTAGTGCCTTTCATGTGAGGGTCCTAAAATGCCATTCAAATATTGAAGAAAAGATTTAGATGCTAAATAAAACAGCCTTGTCCCCTAAGGAGAGAGAACTGATGTAGTGTTTGTGGACAGTCATGGTGGTTCTTTCATAGTCAACACTGAATCAAATGTTGGAATAAGGGAGTGATGAGAGGTAGAAAAAACTCTTAAGAAAAAGTGTAGAAAAGGCCAAAATGCTACAAAAAAATACTAGACCTTATAAGGGGAAGAACTCCTGGTTCAAAACAAACAAACAAACAAACAAACAAATAACCAGTCAGGAAGATTGGCCAAAGAATAAAAATGGAAGAGTATAGCAAGAAAATCCTTTTATTAGGTATGGGCAGAAAATAGAAAAAACAAGATGTTCAGATTCTGCTTAATGAATGTTGAGGGGGATCTTCCAGTTTTGTGTGGAAGATTAAAGAGCTAGAATAAAAATACCAGCAGACAAAATTGTCGTAAAAAAAAAAATAAAAGCAAATTTGTGCACCAACATTCTATCAAGTTCCAAAATGACATACAAAAGAGCAAATTAAAGTAGAGATGCTAACATCTGCATACTCTACTCCAGCTACAGGACTGTGGTAGTCCATCCCTGATGTCTCAGTCTCTTTTATATCCTTCATTGTCTATTATTATTACTAATAATTGTTTTATATTCTCTCTTGAGTGAAGGAAGGGGCTTCCTGAGTTTTGCTTATAAAATAGGGACTAGTATTGAATTTTCTTCACTTCCACTGCCGTGTAAAAGAGAATATTCAAATTAGTTTGCAGGAACTGGTGAATTTATATATAAAGAATTCAGGGCATTCCTTGTTGCCTTTGCACTTTACCTCCATTACTACAGGGTCCTATGAGACAAAAGTGCTACCAAAAAATGTTACATGGATTCCTCTTTTAATTGTTAGGAAAAGTGAAACTCGTTCATCTGGGATTCAGTAGGGGCTTGCAAGAGGGCCTGCTGAATCAACCCTCTATTTACACTGTTCTCTTTTCCTCTGAGATTTGTTCTCTTAATCCATCTCACTGAAGTGTTCATTCAACACTACTTGCAATCATATGGAAGTTCTGTATATAATTAGTGACCATTTTCTGTATCAGTTGTCAAATTCTTCCTCTTATAATAACTGTGCTGTAATGGAATGCCTCAAATGGCTCAGGTGTCATTATGGCAGTCATTGACCCCATATGTTAATTTTGGCATGAATGACTCTGTGACCTTAATATTTTGTGAGTGAAATGGATTTCTTCCTGACAGTTTAGACTGATATCAGACTTATCCATTTGTAATAATAGCTTTCTTTTACTAGAAAATAACAAGTTGAATTTGCATACTAAATAGTACACATTTTGTTGTTCATGTTGATAAATATTCTTTCAAGCATCAATTAGGCACTCGACACCTAGGTGTCTTGGTTACTCCATATGATTTTAGGGGGAAATTTATTTTACACAAGGTTTATTCGAACCATGTTAATAACATTTCATTCAGTGTTCTCTTGCACTATTGAGATTTTCTGTATTGAGAGATAGGGAAAGGAGCAGGCAGATGGACAGACAGACAGCAAAAGACAATCGTCCTTTCAGTACCAATCCAAGGAACACCTCAGGCTCTAGATTATAAAGATGCCTGCCACTTAAGCACTGTAAAGATAACCAGAAACCAAATACAACCAACAAAATAGGATAAAAAGAAAACAAAACAAAATCATCAAAGGGAAAACTCAATCTAGTGATAATGTCTGTAGGTGCAAAGCCTCCTCTGTATGATTGCTGCACGTCCATCTAACTACAGCAATAAATAACAGCCATTAGGAAAAAAAAAATTCAGACCCTATCAATTAGGTGCTTACTGTGCACTTCTGTAGCAGAAAATGCTTAATATAGATAAATTAAATTGAATGCATGTTTGACATCTTTTGGTCCATTTCCTTTGAAATATGCACTTAAATGTTAATATTAGATTCCATAAACAAGTATAACAAAAAAGGCACCCACAACAAAGATGAAAGAACATAAAAAGCCTGAAGTTGACAGTATAAGTACCAAATCTGATACAGCACAGCAGTTATAGAAACATAAAACATGTTGAAAACATCATAATTATAGCTGGTTAGAGATCAAAGAGATATGTGCAATAAAAGCAAACAGATAAGACACATTAAAAAAAGAATTCTCCTGTAAACATGAATGATAGCTATGGGATAATCTTTAGCTGATATTATTCAATTACAAATGAAATGTTTTTATGACATTGATCTTTATTTGCTCACTTCAGTTGCTTAAAATTAAGATATTATGCTTTGAGTATGAATGTACATATTTTAGATGTACATAGGTTTTATGCTTTGAGTATATATGTGCATACACATATATGCACACACATGTGCGCACACACGTATATGCATACACATGAACACACATATATACAAATATTTGTATGTGCGCATGTGCATAATTCTTAAGGTTGTTTAAGGGAAGAGTTTATATGACATGCTATGAATACCTGATAACACCTGAGGGAAAATATTTCATAATCTGTAGAAGATCAGTCTTCACTAGTCTAAGATCACCCTTAAAGTGATGATATGGAAGTATGATACTTGAAATCTCAACAAAACAGGGCACCTGCAAGGTGAAGTATTGCTATTACATAGCAAGTTTCATCAATTTCATGTTTTTTTTCTTGAGGAGATATCCTGCATGACAGAATTTGCCAGATAGTCCACAATAATAAGTAACTTTACCAACACAGAATCTACCTCAGAAGGTATTGAACATCGAGTGGATGTCTTCTAACTTTAGAAATCATTCCAAAGACAAAATGAACTACACCAAAGAAATGTCTGTTTACACCCACTAACTATAAAAGATCCTACAGTGATCATCTTATATTATAAAAGTCTAGATCCATCCCTTTGCATCCCAGCTGTACATAAACTAAGCTGATCTATTGAGAATAATGACATCCCATTGCTTCTGTCATGCAGAACCACTGACATAAACGTGATCCTAGAGATCCACTGCCATGTGCTTGCATATGAAGTACGGATGGGTCCTCGTCTTTTTTGGAGGCAGGAAGAGAATGTAGGGCCATATATTTCCAGCAGAAAGGTTTTCTGTGAAAGGTGTCATTAGAAAATCCAGATGTTGATGAGAGGAAAGGATGTTTCCTGGAAGCTCTGGCTAGTAGACCAATTACAAGATTAGGATTTTGAGTTACAGAACATTTAATTAGCATTTGAAAATGTTCTAATGAGGACCTGGGATAAAAATTAAAGTGAAAAAGATAATATGGACATAGCTTGTGATAACTTAGAGTTTCTGACCAAAAAAAAAAATTTCTTGTTCAGTTTTCCAAATTCGGAGATATGGAGAAGGTTAAAAATCAGAATCAACTGTAACTTATCTTACAACCTTGAAAGTAAAGTTTCTTAATATTTTGTTTTTCAATTCTTTGTATGGTTGTTTTCAATTTCACTTATTCAGATTGTTTTAATGTAACAAAATAAAATAAGAAATATATCTCCTGCAAATGTCAGTAATCTCTGACAACAAAAAAGTACTTATTTTCCTATTATCGCCACCTTACAAAGTGTATTCTGCTGTCCTGCAATTGAGGCCCCTCTTTTTCTCTGATCCCCAAGCCTTAAGTTGTGTTTATAGCCAGCTGACACAGTAGATGTTACAGTTCCCAGTGACTGCCAGCTCAGCTGGATGTTTTGTCCATGCTAGCCCAAGTCAATAGCAGGAGATAGAAACCCAGTTTAAAGATTGTCCTTTGGCAGGAAATCTGCACAGCATAGCGATGTCAAGAAAGAATTGCAGAGGACTGAACAGGTACAAAGTTTCCTAAACATTCCTAACCTGAAATCATAGAATCACAGAATCATAGAATCATTAAGGTTGGAAAAGACCTTTAAGATCATCTAGTCCAACTGTCAACCCAGCACCCATGCCCACTAAACCATGTCCTGAAGTACCACATTCACACGTTTTTTGAATGTCTCCAGTGTTGGTGACTCCACCACTTCTCTGGGCAGCCTGTTCCAATGCTTGACTACCCTTTCAGTGAAGAAATTTTTCTTAATATCCAATCTAAACCTCCCCTGGCGCAACTTGAGGCCATTTCCTCTCATCCTTTTGCTTGTTACTTGGGAGAAGAGACCGACACCCGCCTCRCTACARCCTCCTTTCAGGTAGTTGTAGAGAGCGATAAGGTCTCCCCTCAGCCTTCTTTTCTCCAGGCTAAACAATCCCAGCTCCCTCAGCCGCTCCTCTTAAGACCTGTTCTCCAGACCCTTCACCAGCCTCGTCGCCCTTCTCTGGACACGCTCCAGCACCTCAATGTCCTTCTTGTAGTGAGAGGTCCAAAACTGCACACAGTATTCGAGGTGCGGCCTCACCAGTGCCGAGTACAGGGGCACGATCATCTCCCTCCTCCTGCTGGCCACACTATTCCTGATACAGGCCAGGATGCCGTTGGCCTTCTTGGCCACCTGGGCGCACTGCCGGCTCATGTTCAGCTGGCTGTCAACCAGCACATCAATCCAGCCTGTCCAGATCCCTCTGCAGAGCCTTCCTACCCTCAGGCAGATCAACACTGCCACCCAACTTGGTGTCATCTRCGAACTTACTGAGGGTGCACTCGATCCCCTCATCCAGATCATTGATAAAGATGTTAAACAAGACGGACCCCAAAACTGAGCCCTGGGGAACACCATTTGTGACTGGCCGCCAACCAGATTTGACTCCGTTCACCACAACTCTCTGGGCTTGGCCGTCCAGCCAGTTTTTTACCCAGCAAAGAGTACACGCGTCCAAGCCATGAGCCTCCAGCTTCTCCAGGAGGATGCTGTGGGAGAATGTTTTAGGATTTCCCAATGCCAGATTATTTTCTTTTTCTGTTGAATATTGCAGAGTCCTACACTGTGACATGTAAACAAGTTAACATAATTAACAAAGCATCATAACTTAGAAAACTCTTTTTTTTTTTTTTTGTTTTTTTTCCTCTCACTTCTATTACCTTGGGAGCTATTTCTTATATTTACAATGGATAATTCTGCTTGATCTGAAAATATGATTCCAAACACATGAATACCTTGAAGTACTACTACTATAATTACAAAAGATGATTTTTTTCCCCTTATCGCACCTACTGACTAATATTTCATCTTTTTTTTTTCCTGTGAGGCCCATAGTGAAAAAGAAGAGATTGCTTCTCACTCTTGTTTTCTCTCTCTTTCTGTCCCTCTCTTTTAATATATATGCTACATTCTGGAAATGGATTGTGGGGACATTTTTTGTTTATGATGTTATGTGCCAAAATTGCAGTCAGAGTCCCTGAAATATACGCTTATGTCAAATTTGAAGAAGACATTATGAGAGCCACAAGCTGCAATGTAAATCCTGCAGGAAAGTGGAACTGTTACAAAACCAAACCTAATTAAGAGCATCTGAGCAGCCTTCAGAGTATGCAGCCACCTCCTATCATCCACACAGATACACACATAGTTGCTAATCCCAGAACTGTATCAACTGCCAGGTGTATACTCTCTGATCAAATTCAGACAAAGGGAGATTAAAGAAGCATTGTGTATTTAATATATTGATACTGATGTGCATGTTGATAAAGGTACCAAGCATGCTCCTCTAATAACAAGCTGGGGAAGACTAGTAATAGGAAGTTGAGGTGGGGATAAGCATGATATAAAACTGAGAGGAGTGGCTAATACGCCAGGGGGCCATGCTGCCGTGCAGAGGGTCTTCGAGAGGAACCTCATGGAGTTCAACAAGGAGAAGTGCAAAGTCCTGCACCTGGGGAGGGATAATCCCAGGCATGAGTACATGCTGGGGSCCACCCAGCTGGAAAGCAGCTTGGCAGAAAAGGCCTTGGAGATCCTGGTAGACACCAAGTTGAACATAAGCCAGCAATGTGCCCTTRCTGCAAAGAAGGCCAGTGGTATCCTGGTCTGCATTAGGAGTAGAGTTGCCAGCAGGTCAAGGGAGGTGATGCTTCCCCTCTACTCAGCACTGGTGAGGTCACACCTGGAGTCCTGTGTCCAGTTCTGGGCTCATCATTACAGGAGAGACATGGACATGCTGGAGACAATCCAAAGAAGGGCCACAGAGATGATGAAGCATCTGGAGCATCTCTTTTATGGCGAAAGGTTGAAAGAGCTGGGACTGTTCAGCCTAGAGCAGAGAAGGCTCAGGGGGATTTTGTCGATGTAGGGAGGGTCTAAAGAAGATGGAGCCAGGCTCTTTTCAGTAGTTCCCAGGGACAGGACAAGAAGCAATGGGCACAAACTGAAACACAGGAGGTTCCCTCTGAACATCAGGAAACAATTTTTTTCACTGTGAGAGTGATCAAGCACTGGTACAAGTTTCCCAGGGAGGCTGTGGATTGTCCATTCTTGGAGTTATTCAAAAGCCATCTGGACAAGATCCTGGGCAACTGGCTCTAGGTGGCCGTGCTTGAGCAGAGAGTTGGAACAGATGACCTCCAGAGGTCCCTTTCAACCTCAACCATGCTGTGATTCTGTGATCTATTCATTAGCTTTCCATTAATGTTCTTATTTAGGGTTCAGTTGCTTTACTAATGAGATGATAGTGTTTAATAAGAGCATTGCTGAGTGATAGTAGGAAGCTTTATGAGGAAGTGTTTGAATTTTGGAGAATATCATACGTGCTCTAACAAGGATATGAAATGCAGCATTACTGCTTTGGGATTCCATGTCAAGCAGTGATACTGCACAGTGTATGGTGTGTCAAAGGTGGGGATAACACATGCTACACTTCTGCAAAATGCTTTCAGTGGTGGGAAGAAGAAAATCAGTGGCTGATTAATAAATACTATTAAAGCAAGAAGATAGCAACTCTTTTGACTAACAGCTCTTAGCAGCACTTCAGGAGACTCAGAGTAAAGCAAGGGAAAATTATTCTTGCATTTGGCCATGTATTTTTGAAAACTCTGCTAATGAGATCTGCTAATATCAAGAAGATAAAAAGGGTTGAAAAAATAGATAGTGTTATTGGGAATTACATATATTTCTGTGAAGTGTCTTGTTGCCTAATTTGAAAGTGCTAGGAAGGTAAATTGTTAGGAAAAAAAAATGATATAGAAAGCCCTTGAATTAGTATCTGCCTTGTCTTTGAAAGAAATGTAGTAGAAAGTAAAGGGTATGTAAAATATATTTACAGATTTTAAATTCAAATGGGATCACCACAAACATCCAGTTTCATCTGGGTTTTGGTGCAATCATTGTAAAAATATTTTGCTGTTGTTAAGCATATCTTCCTCTATAACATGTAAAGAAAAAAATTCAGAGTAAAAACTTGGTATTTTAAGAATATGAGTTTTTGATATAAAATCTCCTTCTCAAGTATGATTGCTGTTACACTAGTACTTTTTACTAGTAAATTGTGCCCATAAACTTGGGGAACAACTTGTAGTGGGAAACAAAAGAAACCAACTTGACAGTAACTGACTGAGCTGATTTTGTCTTTTGGCTGTTAAGTGCTTATGACAGCTTTGAAATTTTGATGAACTTTTTCCATTGAAAAGATATAATAAAAAGTCAAAATTCAAAACAAAGAAATGTAAGTACTAGAATCTAATGAACTTAATTTAGACCAAAGCCTTTTATTGTAATGTACAGCATATTCTAAACAAAAATATTTGGTAAATTGTGGTCAGGAAGAGGGTAAAAATCACTATACTAATTATTTAATAATAATGTAAAACAATAATAAAGGAATTGTTTTTCCCTCTTTATAAATATTTGCCTAGCAAATTCTATCACAATCTGTGAAAGAATAAGGAGATACAAAAGTCCTCAAAATTAGAAAATCAGAGACAGAAATCTGAAACATATTTCAGAGTAACTGCCAAAAATTGACTTAATTATCCTCCCTCGTGAAATGTATTCAAGTTTATGAAGGCTGTAACTACATTCTTCTTAAAGATCTGCCCTTCAATGGTGTAAATAAGAAGGAAATAGACAAAAAAWTTATAATTCTCTAGGAATTATGACTCTTTAATGAATTAATGATCCATTGATTAACTATTTAGGCTAGAAATGGGTGGGTTGARTTGGGTGTGGATTTGAGTAGTAATAACAAATTTTGTTCCCACTAGCACACATGGAAAATATACTGAAATTTAAAATGGGTTATATTTGGCCCACAATTATCTGTTTCCATCACATTTCTTTCCAACCTCTGTTTAGACAGTAACCCAAAATTGTCAGAAAAGTTTAGAATATGCTGTAAATAACAACCATGAAGTTCTGAAACTGGTGTCACATTTGCCTGTTATGTGTTACGCTTTTCTGATAATATAAGAGGAGTTGATAGGATCTCATGTATTTCTCGGTTGCTGGATGGCATTAATTTATGCTATTTTTTTCTAGTGGGTCTGTGTATAGTGGTTCACTAGACAGACAAATAATTATTTATGGACTATAAAACGTGATGCTGGCACAGAAGTCAAATTGTTCCCTTAAGCTTCTACTGTTGAGGACCTAGCTCCTCGTACACTCAGTAAAGGGGAAGACCAAGACAATCATTTCACTGAAATTCGAATCCAAATCAGATTAACTTTAATGCATTTTCTTTTATTTCGGTTTTGCAGGAATAACCCATGTGTGTGTCTCAAGAGTGAGTTGGGAAAGGTTTTGTCTGAAAAATGCTGATTTTTCAGAAGTAAATTTTTCTTCCATGGGAACATACTGCTTTTATTGAAAAATGTGTTAGGAACTCTGTCTTACAAGCAGAACAAAAAGTTCTGGTCAAAATAGAAAAAATACTAATCAACCTTAGAAAAGCAAACCGTGTGAATAGCGCAGTGAACACTTAGTAGGAAACTTGACACTTTAATTCAAATTTCTGCTCTGTCTCATGCAGATCTGGGACTCAAATCTTTGCCTTCTACATTATGGGTGAGTGCCATTACTACAGTTTTAAAAGCCATTCTGGAGTTTTGTCTCTGTCTCATATTGAAAAAAAAAAAAGAGAAAAAAAGACACTGCAAATAGCCCATAATTCTTTAGGGAGGTCCAACAGTTGAGGTGCAGAATGTGCTTTGGATGTGTACTACTGTGAAATAACTTTGCTCTCTGATTCATACATGGGCCCTATCCTCTGAGCAGCCATGCAACACACCTTAGTTCATTCCTGGGATCTCCTTTAGAGAAAAGTATGTGATGTCTTCCAAGTAAATCAGGGTGCAGCTCTCTGCAGGCAGTGTGGATGAGGTTAAACCAACTCTTTGAATTCCTCTTGGCAACTACATCATCAGCTCCCCCTATTCCAGAAGCTTTTCAGATACCCACCATCTATTCCTGAGCACAATGCCCAAAGACATGCAATGTGCTTTTGGAAGCATGCTGTAAAAAACCATTCTTCACTCTCCATATTATGCTCATGCTCTTTGAATAATAATAATAACAACAACAACAATAACAGCAACAATAACAATATATATGCTTTAGGGACCTGGGGGCACCATATATCACTCATAAAGAGGTCAAGGGCTAAGTGCTATGCAACATTGACTGAACCAGTCCCACTGTATGGTGGACCGGCCTTGTGCCATGGGAATGTGAACTGCTCTGTGTCAACTGAACAAGAGGACAATAATCACTCCTCAGCAGAGTCTTAATACAACCTTTGCTTTGCCTGAGTCAGAACAGGGGCTCAAAATTAGTTCTCCTTCATCTCACCTGAATGCACTAACCACTGTGCTACCAAAGGAACACCATCAGGTTCTCATGAAAGAAGGCTTATGGCTTTGGCTCCCATGCACATGAGTTCTGAGAGAGTCAAGCCTTAAGACAAATCTCTCTTCACTATTTCATACTGGCTGCTGGCTGCCTTAGAAAGCATTCTCCAGCACAACTCCTAAATATCTAGCTCTCTCCATGTGTCATATAACTGTAAAACCCAAGTATCACTGGGAAGGATTAAAAAATAAAGGATTAAAAAAAAAATTGCATCAAAGGGTTGAGTCAAAGTTCCCACTGTAGAAGTTCCCTTTACAGAAGTTCCCTTTCATCCCTAGCTGTTGGTGGTTAGCCCGCAAATGCCAAGGTATTTAAATGTTCTTCTTGGTAACACTGTTTCATTGCCATCATAGGTGGGCAGAGACGACATCCTGAAACAGAACTCCCAGCTGATGTTACAAGAATTTTTTTCAGCCACATTAATCACTCTGCTGAAGTTTGGCTTGTGATACCTTGCATACAGCAAAATAAATAAACTCCCACATCAATAACTCATTCAACCACATGGAATTCTACTTACCACATGACTGAACATACTATTGATTTTAAACTAACAGCTATCCAGCTTTTTCATCAATCCAACAGTACTGGTTGCTTCTACTCTTTTCTCTCTTCTTCTGGTTCTATATATATATATATATTTTTTTTTTTTTTTCTCCAGCTCCCAAACTTTTTCTTTTCCTTTATCCTTTCTGCCCAGGTAATGTCAGAGTGGGTGCTTCCCAGAGATATGTTGTTTCAGCCAACATATGATTTACAAGTCAGAAATCCCACAAATGAGGCAATAGGGCTTTCTTATGGCRTTCATGGTCACTTAGCTGCAGTACAACCTAAAATATTTTCTCAAATTCAAATTAATATCACCAATAATATTTTGTTGGAAACAAGAATCATTGGAAGACATAATCCAAAGTAATGTTTCTTAACAGCAAAATTTTGTAGTTTAAGGAACTGAGTCCAGCAAAACACAGGAGTTTGCACTATTTAGTCACTTAAACTAGACTGGTCAGCACACTGTGGAGTATACAGTAAGGAACAGCCTTGTGGTGGTGGAGAAATGGGGCAGATAACTGGAAGACTTTCCTATTTCCAATGTCTTTTTTTGTATGTTTGCAGACAATGAGGAATTCATATAAAGCCAAATGAGTGACTGGCCAGTTGTGTTAGGAAAAGGAGGACAAGGAGAGAAACTTGATGTTTCAAGAGGCCTTGTAGAAAAGAGAGATTAGAAAATAAACACAGACCTTGAGGCTAAAATCTTATTTTGCAAAGAAAAGCCCCGTAAGTATTTCTTTTTCAACTTACTATCGAAGAAGCTTTATACAGTAAATATCATTGTATTCAGAGAGCTCAGCATCTGTTATTCTTTCATATTGATTAAAATACTTTAAATATCAGGACTCATGTGACCAAGACAGTATTAGCTTGAAATAAACTGTTGCACTCTTGCTATTAGCGGAAAGCATTGCAGTATTTAAAAAATAAGAAAGAAACCGGTATTATTCCTGCAGGATGAACAAATGGCAAATGGAAATATGCAAATGAATTTTGTCAGGAGCATAAAATATGCAGTCCTTTAAGTTTTTTTTTAAAATATAATCTGCAAAGATTTAATGTTAAAATCATGATATATTTAAGACATAGGAAGCATTTTTACAATCTTTTAGTTGTCATCTTTTAACATTACAACAAGTGCATTTCCTTTTAGTTGCTGCTATATTTAACTTTTCCCCATCTAACAGTTTAAATCMGAAATCTGGTTTGTACAGTAAATCTATTCCAGTCCTATGATATTTTTGGACTTTATGCTTTTTTCAGTAGGGGGTACTTTTACCCTTACTGGGTAGATTTAGGAAAGTGGTAAAGTATCTGAGATTAAACTAAAGCAGTCAAGTTGATCTGCCACAGAGGTTAAATAGAGTGATGTCTATAAATCCTAGAATGGGCATCTCATATTCTAATAGCTGCATTCCACGATGAAGTATTATCCCTTAGTGTTTTTCAAGCAGGATCTGGGTGAATGTATTTCGTTGTGAAATCCCTTGGACTACTTCAACTCTAGAACCTCTCGGCAAGTGGGTGGCTGGTTGCACCTGCTATTTGCTTCGCTGTGGAAAACAAGGTGTTGTAACCCTCCTGTGCCTTGGTGCCAGAGCTGAACTCAAACTTCAAAAACAGCCAGCAGCCACAGGCTGGGATTGCTAAGGCAGTACTCTGAATAGACACATTACTTCAGCAATCTTCTCTGCCTCCTTCCTAACGACTGGTACCCGTTGCTGGATGGCTTTCGCGTGTTGGGTGAAAGGGGGTTGCGGCTGTCCTGAAACACAGCAGGTGTTTCTGGCAGGCATCCATTGCAAAAGGCCTGTTCTCATGGTCTTAATCATTCTTTTAGAAAACTGAGGGATTACTCAGTAGAGGAACATGGGACATGATTTAAAATTTGGAAAAGAAGAGGAGAAGAAAGTTAGCAGACTGCTAGAAGTTGATTTAAGGCTGTATTTCCACAATCTTTCTCTACCATGCAGGGGAGAGAAGCCTATGACATTGGATATGAAAAAGAGAGCAAGGGAGACTGACATGCTAATCCCTCTTGTAAGCAAAAGGGTAGAAAAGTGTCTAGAGAAGTGCAGGGAATGATCGAATCTTTGACCAGGAACAAAGGGGAATAAACTGTTCTGTGAAAGGAAATAAAACAGATCAAAAAGGGGAGCAAGTGATCATGGCTGAGTCATTGTCTGTTTACTAGTTTACTCCTGGGTTTTTACAGCTCTCAGTCAGAAACCCTAGAGAAATGTAAGAAATAAGGTTTTATACAACTTGTCCATGCTCTRTTGATATGCTACTATGAATGCAGTAATGACAATCAAGTCCTGAAAATTTTGACTTTTCCAAACAGTAAACATACAACTGAAAGAAATTGTTGAGCCAAATTTCCTTTCACTGTAAACAGATTTTAAAGAAGCTGATTTAGGTTTATAGGCAGACTCTACAAAGAGAATTTGAGATTTTTTATTTAAAAAATCGCTGTGTAACACTTGTTATTAGGCACAGTTAAGCTACATCTGATTCAATGACCTGAAGACGCAACAGGACAGCTTACAAGTATAACAAATATCTATTTAGTTTTTAGAAATCACTGGGAAAAAAAGCAGTTTAATTATGTATCATCTTATTATTTCTCTTCTTTCTTTAAATGTTGTATCTTTCAGCATGTTTTAAATAAACGCATTGAAATAAACTATTTCACCAAAGGGTGATTTGAGTGCCCAAATATGCTACCAGGTGCCCTAGGATATTTGAGACATGCATGACCTTGGCAGATGCAACACAGGAACTGCAGGAAATCCATGCCCTTCTAGAGATGCAGCTGGAAGCCTGGAAGAATGACCGAAGGTGCCTAGCCTGTCTCTAGCCACATACTGTTAGGCAACTGAGTCCCATGTCAGCTCTGGCTTACTGTCATTACAAAGGTTCCTGGGTTAGAATTTTTTCTGGGGCCCAAAGTTTATTTGCAGTGATGCTTGTGAAATGGCAAAGCCTATGTTTGTGAAGATTTAGGTCATAAGGGTCTTTTAACTTCAACAGGTTTATATAGTTTAACTAAGCCAGAATTTGGCAGTAGTGTTTTCAGCCCATCACTTTTCTTTTTCAGCTACCTGCAGCAAATCTTAAGTTGTTAGTCGAAGTGCTTTTGTGAATARAGGAGACAGTGCAAAACAGTGGCAAAAAAGTAGGTAAGCAAACTCCTTCAATTGTGTCTTACTTCTCATGGTTGATTGTTTCCTGTTACCATCCAACACCTTCGGTGCTGTCATGGTTTAACTCTGGTAGGCAGCTAAGCACTACATAACTACTTGCTCACACCCTCCCCTCTCTGCCCGCCCGCCCCCAAAGAAAAACAAAAACCCAAAGAAAACAAAGCCAAGAAAAGCAAATGAATAAAAAACTACAATTGTTTGCCACCAGCTGACTGATGCCTAGCCAGTCCCCAAGCAATGGCAGCCCCCGCAAACCTCCCCCCACATCCCAAATTTATTGCTGAGCATGACATCATATGGTATGGAATGTTCCTTTGGCCAGTTGGGGTCAGCTGTCCCATCTGTGTCCCCTCCCAACTCCTTGTGCACCCCCAGCCTACTCGCTGGTGGGGTGGGGTGAGAAGGCCTTGACTCTGTGTAAGCACTGCTCAGCAATAACTAAAACATCTCTGTCTTATCAACACTGTTTTCATCACAAATCCAATACATAGCCCCATACTAGCTACTATGAAGAAAATTAACTCTATCCCATCCAAAACCAATACAAGTACTTATGGCACACCCACTGCAAACCTGCCTTCACCTACTATTTCTAATATTTATGCTGCCTCTGAATTTAGGAGGAGTAAAATGGTTTCCATGAAAAATAAGTTATCCTCTGTCTTCTCCTTATTTTCACTACTTCCGTTTTTTTTTCCCTCACTTTCTCACTGTTATTTCTGGATTTTTTAAATTTCTTTAAAAGTTTTTTGTTTTGTTTTGTTTTTTTTTTTTACCTTTCTCTTACACATATCAAGATTATTCATATTCCTCGTTAGCTTACTTTAGTCTCTGTTTCCCTGGCTGGATTATACCAGAGTGAATTTTAAAGTGCCATTTCTTCCATTATTTCAGTTTCAATAGTACATTTCCTAAGTGTTGTAAAATCTCAGTCAAAATTCCACTGAGCATTTGACATTCCCTCAACGTCAGACTTTCTGACATCAAACCTAGTGTGTTTCTTTCTCTGCTAAGAAGCCTCATAAGTACACCAAATCTAAAGATTTTTTGTTTGCTAGATACTGCATGTTCTCCTTATCAACCCTATTTATACCTGTCTCAAGTCACTGCATTATGCACAGAACTGCCTCTAACCATGTAGGGTATTTAGCAAAAAAACAAAACCAAAACAACTAAACCAAAAAACCCCACCTCTCTTTCCCTACCACCTCCCTCCCAACAATTTATAGTTCCTTGGAAAAAAAAATTCCTCCTAGGTTTTTGCTTAGTTTCTATCAAAATCAGGATCAAGGTAATTACTTTTCCCTTGATAAAGATTAAAGCCAAGCTCTAACAGGCCATGCTGAGTGTACTGCTGTATCTGCTCTAACTGCCCAAGAGATCTGTAGCTACATCAGTGAATTATCTGACTGCCTTTATTACCCAAATTTCTGTCAAAACTTTCTCTACTGTCATTCCAAGTGTTTAGGCCATTTTTCTCAGCAGATTCTATTTCATTTCTCAGTAATGTTGCTATTCTTGCCTCCTGTTTTTTTCCCTATCTGTGCCTTATACCCTGACACTTTAAATCATCATGCTCTGTATTGATTCAGTAAAGCGCACTGTTCCATTCATTTCATATTGTACGTATAAGTGAAAATCAACAAAAATGTTTGCGGGAAGTGAGGAGGACTGACAAATATGTCATTCTCGATTCACAAGTTTTACACTGATTAATTGGTGAGCACTCAACAGTATGAGTAATGATTGCTGGTCTCACAACTGTCCGTACGTGCCTGACCGAATAGGATTTTGGTGCCCGAGTCCCTAGTGAAATCAATGGAAATTAGAACTGTGGTCCCTAAATAGCTTTGTATTTCTGTCGCCTGTAATAACTACCAATAGGACAGATATAGCTTGCTCAGTGATGTTTAAATATGTGTGAAGAAAACATAGCAGCTTATAAATTTGCAATRAGTTATGAAATGAGAAAGACTGTTAAGAGCCTGATCCTTCAAATTCTTATGCTTTTTCTGGTCTGTAGTAATAGGTAAGTCAACAATTTAATTGATTTTGATCACATTCTGATTCTTTCTTACTGTGTTTTGGACTCTTCATGTAGAGGATGTCTTTCCAGGAAGATCTTTGCCAGTGGCTGCACCATAGTGGTGAACCAGAAGTCCCATTATCATAAGACCCAGAAGTCCTGCAATCCTCAGTTCCTATGAGGAAATGTAGAGCTTCAGTGGGTGCAAGGATTAACATGATGCTGACCTGAAAGAAAATGTTCTGTGTACGCTCCCTAAAGGAAAAAAAAAAAAAGAAAAGGTGGCAATCTGACATTTACCCATGAAAAATGTCAACATCAAGGAAAACACACATTCCACATTCAGCAGATTTTGATGGAAATTTATCAACAAGCTCTACTCAAAATCACAATATACTATAATGTCCTTAAAAAGAAAGAGTAAAAATTCCAACTGGATAGGTCTTTCAAAAGAAAATAAAAGCAGTAAATATCTATGTATAGAACCAGAGCAATGTTTTACTATGTCAAGTGATAAAATGGATTGTTATCAAAATAGTTGTGGTTTTCTCATCCAACTTTAACTTCATGTCTGTTTTTAATCTGTCAAATTAATGTGCAAGAATTGCCTCCCCTCCCCTTTCACTAAGTATTGATGACATACTGCCAGTTTGTTTTTTTTTTTCCCCAGGATAAGAAGCAATTGTAGTTTGTAGTTTTGGGKTTTTTTTAATTTTTATTTTCAAGTATCTGTTATAGTTGCATTTGGTTTTGTTCAATATAGTGCTGCGTATCATTTCATGTCCTGAACATCTGCAGCATATTTGACCTGGGGGAGTAAAAAAACAACCATAAGATGTATGCTCCTGATGCAGCAACATAGATATATTACTGACTATTAAATGTAAACATTTATCCCCATTACTGCTGCATGGCATCTTACTTTCTACAGCTATTTATAATTCTATCTAAAAGGTCTCTTAGGAAAAAAAAAAAAAGTCGTACCTGTTTATAACTATTGACTACTTTTTAAGTGGACATCACTATACTACCCTATTCTGAGATATGACAGATGCTTTCTTAGCAGAAAATATTTTCTAATCCTTTCTTATCTAACTTCCTCAACAAAAAAGATATTTTAAGTTGAATATTCCATTTGTTTGTGTTATACACAGTCATTAATATCTGAGAAAAGTGAGTTAAAAAAGATGTAAAAGGATAATAGGTTGCCCAGAGAGGTGGTAGATGCCCCATCCCTGGAAACGTTCAAGGTCAGGCTGGACGGGGCTCTGAGCAACCTGGTCTAGTTGAAGGTGTCCCTGCTTATTGCAGGGGGGTTAGACTAGACAACCTTTAAAGGTCCCTTCCAACCCAAACTATTCTGTGATTCTATGAATATTCTACACCTAGACAGAGAAGATGTTAGCAGCTACACCAACTGCAAGGGAATAGGAGGCCCAAAGGATGACTTCTCTACTGTGCTCTATTCCTACAAAACTCACATGATTATATCGTAAGACAGCTCCAACTGCAGTAAATGATCCAARTGGTTGTTTAGTTAGTAGGGCAATATCAGGAAAGCAAATCATCTTTCAGAAGCAGCTTCCTGCCTGTGCCAGTGCCAGGGCTAAAGCATGGATTGAGCTTATGTTTTCTCCCTCAGGATCTACTGGCAGCTGTTTCAACCTTTGCAGAAGTTAAAACATAAGTACAACCTCAGATTACGCACTGCTTCAAGAAGTTTGTAGCAATGTGGCTACATTGCTGGCTTTGTGCGCTGGCTTCCTGCCTCCAAAAAACAGTGGCCTACTTTTTAAATGGTCCTCAGTCTAATACTCTCTTCTGACATATGATAGATATTTCCTTAGCAGAAAGTATTTTATGTTGGTCTAATTATCCTGCAGTAGTCCCTAAAAGCTTCATTTCAGTTCATTTAGTTCATTTTTGTTTGAGACTTGTGGCTGAAATACATAGGCTGTAGCAGCTTAATAAGTTACATTGACTGTCTGATCCTCAGTTAATGTATGAGCACTCTTAASCCACCCCACTGCGAGACAACACAATTTCTTGTAAACTTCAAAAGAAAAAGTTGCAGGTAATCTGCATTACTTGGCAACTGAGCCAGGCCAGGAACAAGTGGTTGGGCTGTACCTTAGCCTGTTATGTCTTCTTTACTCAATCGTGTGTGTYTGAGCCTTCTGTCAGTCCCTGGAAATGCCATATACCCATCTAAARTTCATGATCGTGATAATGAAAAATGTATCAAATACATGTCAACTTTTCTAAGAAAATTATGCCTGCAAAATAYACAGTTAAGTCTTCTGTATTTCTTTCTCTCTCCTATCAATTCCATGTTTCTCCACTTATTTCCTGGAACAATGCTGTTTTCTTCATTGACCTAAGAATTCTACAAGATTCAGAACATGAACAGTTAACTCATTTCCTTAATATATTCCCTTCTCTTTTTTATCACCTCTCCTTACGGTCACTGGTCTTTATGTCAGCTCGCTTCTCTTATGCTATGCCTTTAATACACTTACCTTGCCACTTACATGACTGCTCATCTTCCTCTGTCACTTCTTCTAAGTCTAAAAACAGTCATGTGTGCCATCAGTGAAGCTCACATATTCATTTATCATTCAGAGGCAGGCTGTTATTTTTTTCTAAAATCTGATCCCTTAGCACTACAGCCAACCAGCACTTGCAGTAATCATTTCCCACATTCTCCCCCTTAAAGAGGATTAATCCTATCTTTAATACTTCTTTTCCCTTCCTCTGATAAAATGTGGGGTAAAAGGCTGTTTGTGGTCAGCACTCCTCAGGCTGGCAACTCTGCAGTCTGGTTCAATTCCTTTTCCTTCTTTTAAATGTACAGGTGCTGTATTGTGGTTAGATTCTACAAGTAATCAATCCCTTTTCAGCCAAATTGGTGGGGGAGGATGTTTTTTGTTGGGACATTTAACTATTACTGAAGAAGCAGGGGTTAGGTTGCTTGGTTTGTTGCAGATTTTTCTGTCTGACTGTGGGCAGCTCGCCATTTCTCTGTGTCTCAGTTCCAAGTCAGTAACATGGAAGAGAAATATTTTCTGCTTTTCATCTTTTGTCAGGATGCTCAGGGAGAGAAACACTTTCTCTCTAACACTTTTATAAAATTAGACCTCACTTCAGTTAGGACTTGAACACAAGTATTAAATATTAATTACAATTATCTGGTTGTTTCTCAGGGAGAATAGCAGCTGTGGTCTTTTCTGCATACTTTTCTTGAAGCATCTTTAGAGTAATGAATGATATTCTTCCCTGTTTTTTGACACAGAAGAGTTATCTGAGGATACTTCTTTCACAGAACAATCCTTACCCTATTCCAAAAAAAAGAAAGAAAAAACTTTAAATAACCTTTAAAATGAAATATTGCAACAGTGCAACATTTTAAGGATGAAAGTGCAGTTTTCTAAAAGGTCAGTTTGGTCCCTGAAATTGTTTTCAGTTTAGACAATACATTATGAACTCCATGGAATCTAGTAGCAATTTTCAGCAACACTAACAATAGGAAGTAAATTCCAGTCATTCACAGTAAGATGGCAATGTGGTGACATCTGATGCTTGACTATGTGTGCTTTGTGTTACTGCAAGAAACTGCCTGCTGAGGGGAGACAACCTTTCCCTAGTTAACTGGGTGAATTTTAGATACAGGTGAAAAATAAAAACAGAACAGTTTATAAAGTGATTGCAAGCCATCAGCTGTGTGGCAGTTTCTCCCACCCTCATTTAGCAGATAAGATTTGAAATATATCAAATTAATAAATCCCAACGAAACCAATAATCTCACATTTTCTGTACAATTGTATTTGACAGATGTTTTTATCTTTTACTTCCAGTGAGCCACTACCATTATGTTTTATTTTCCAGATGTATGTCCTTGCTCTCTTAAAACTACAGCAGTTCCACTATGCATTAAAGCAATAAATTTATAGAGCATTCTTCTGAAGTGCCTGCTTGTTTCACAATTCCACTTCCATATCTTTAGATGTTCTAAAATATATTGAACTGCCAATATGGGGGTCAGGAGATTAGAACACTTTGTAGTTTCTCTGCCAATGCCGTTGTTTAACTCGGAAAATAAGCTACACTACCAAGAGAGTGATGAAATCAAGGATACATAGAGTCACAAAGCATAAAAATGTTAAACAATGTATGCTGCAGACATTTCTTAAGAAAGGAAGTGGTATCTCCACATGTATTTACTTGAGGTACCACCAGCAAACTGTCTTTATTAAAACTTGTAAACAATACAAAAAAAGTATGCAAGGGTTTTGCAATTAAAAAAAAAAAATTGCTCTCTGCTCTCAGAGCTACTGTCTTGCAGAATCATCTGCCTTTTGACCTTGAAATGTTACACATTTTGTCTGACCCTGGTTTACTGTCAGTTAGTTTAAATTTCATTTAATCGTTTGCTTTTACCTGGAAATCAGCAAACCTCATGAGGCTTTCTTGGAATTTTGTGAGCGCTTTCTGTGTTTTCATAATATTGAAAGAAAACATTGCATGTTTTCTTATAATTTCCTAGGAAACAGACAGAATGAAAACAAAATGTCTTTCAGAACTCCTAAAAGGGCAAAAGATCATAGGATAATATTTATTAATATTGAACTTTGGTTTATATTTAAATAGATGCTCATACTGACAGGTAAAACACTGACCCATTCGAAGTAGAACAATTTTATGAACAGGGATAATGAATTAAGAAGCCACAATAGAGTTTGAAGATGAATGCTTTTGTGCTTGTGGGAAAGCCAATATTAACATATGTCAGAGAGAATGATGGGACTTTGTCAGGCCCAAGAGATGAAGGTGTTACAAGAGTCAAGAAGAAAGTAAAATTGTGATCATTTTATCTTATGCTCAGGTATATATGACTGTCTGATAACAAGCAAAGGCTTGTTATCTATGAAGCTCCACAAAACCTCCAAAGCCACTGTCTTAAGGTCCTGGAACTCCTTCTGGTTCACAGTTTAAGTCTAAAAAATTTGGAGCTCTCAGTCCAAGTACATTGGCAGAGTTTAGGGGCAACCAGCAAAATTGAAAATCAAAACTTAATCATGGATTTACTGATCAGACATCTGCCTCCACTACACCATACAAGGCACAGATCACAGCCCACCTCAAACCATCAGAATCTTCTGAAAATATTACTACACTCCAAAGAGAACTTCCAAGTAAGGACACAGAGAATGGATCATTAATGCCTTCCTCCATTTTTATCTAGGCTTGTGGACAGCCTCTTTATAAGTGCTTATTCTACAACAGACTTAAGATATTTTCTACTTTTTCGTACTTTAATTGTTACCTACTCTTGTTGAAACATTTATAAAAGTAAACAAATTAAATGTAAGGCTGAGAATTAGGAATCACGCACAAAACAAAGGCCAGTATGAATTTCCAGTTAGCTTAGTGGTTAGAAGCAATGTTCCCTGAGGGAGGGAGGAGGGTGAAGCCAAGTCCTTACCTGAACTTGTCTCACATTAATACCTCTAGAAATCTTCAGAAGATGCTTAAATATAGTATACCTATTTTTTTTTCTTTGCATAACTTCTCCAAGATACAGCTTGCTTTTTTTCTTTTCTTTTTTTTTTTTTTTTATTACGTATTCCCCAGGTGATGATCACCTTGTGTATAGATTATGATATCATCATTTTCACTGTACTTGACAATTCAGTCTTGCCCTGAACACATCCATTAAGAACCATTCTGCAAAGGTACTATTTCTAACCCATTGTTTTGATGAAGTCACCTTTCTCGGAATTGTATTCTCAGCTCCTACCTCAGATCTGTCCATGGCACAATTTGTTCCACTTCAGACAATCACTTCCAGGCTTATTCCTGGCCTGTGCCTCATACCTAGCAGGAGGTCCTTGTAAAAATCCCTGTGGTTGATATTTCCACTCTATTCAGTACAGATTCTCAAACCCTTCTTGTCTCTAGTATTTGAACGTAAGTGAATAATGAGTTAAGAAATACAAGTAAAATTAGTTGCTTAAACTGTAGTTTTGTATATTTCTCATTGACAAATATATATGTGCTGAGGATAGCTGTATGTATTTTGAGACCCAGATGTTGAGGAAACTGAAGGTAAGGAGAGAAAGCCTTTGAACTTGTCTGGTTAGTCTGTGGGAAACCAGCACAGAGAGAGGAGTCAGGTTTGTACTGCAGTAATTTAATACTGTGCTTTACTCAGAAAGTTACACGATTTACACACAAACTGCTGCAGGCACAATGAGTGTGCCTTGCAAAAACAATCATTGTCCTCTAGGGTAAGTATTTCTATATATTTGAAGAACAGAGCTGTTCTTATTCACATTTGGATTCTAAAATGGCTTTTTAAATTGTCAGTTTTCATATGATTAGGAAATAATTTGGTCCTTCCATTCTTTTTTCATCAGTTTTAGGCTGGACATCACAAAACAAACAAACAAACAAAAACACAAATAAAAAGCCTTAGAAAAGTGTCTGGGATATTATTTTCCCTTAATATCCCCATCAGGAAATAATAACTTCAACACAGTGTAAGGCAGATAGTTGTTACCAAATATGTGCACATAAAAAGGTTTTGAGTATCCCACTAGACACCTATCRAATATAATATCAGAGAATACTTCTCTTCTGAGTCCATTTAAATACTGAGACAAACAAGTTATGCCAAATAAAATCCTCAGTTTAAACCACAGGATTCGATTCAGGCAGACAGAATAGCGAATAAGATTTCTCAAAGCCTAGAAAGTAACACAACAGATAGTGCCCCAAAGGAAGGGAAATTCTCACCAGGAGTTCATCTAGAGAGGAAAAAAGAAAGTACTCAGAAGAGACTTCTGATGCCTTAGCAGAAGAAAGGATCTAAAGGTATTGCTCTTAACTTTTGACCTGGCACTACAGTCCTTTGAGACCTCTGCCTTCTGGATGAAAGGGAAAGAGAAAGAAAAGATGGGTCTTAGTTTCACCTGAACAAGTAAGAATGCTATATTCCTCAACTGTGTGACCTTGGCTTTGTGATTTACCTTATATGGGAGAACAGGCAGCAGCAATCTGTGCATATAAAGAAGATGTCAAAGTTTAGGCAATACTGAAATACTTTGGGATTTTTATATATTTAGACTTATAAATATGCAGATATCTAGCTACCAAGAATTTTTTAAAGCACCATGATTCTCAAATCACACTCCCAAGAAGGCAAAAAAATTCAAACATCCTCTGAAGCACTTCTTTTTGGACCTATAAATAGTTTTATAAACCTGTTTCACTGAACATTATTTCAGAGACTGCAGTTCAGCTTTGTTTTTTTAATTGTCAGGTATTTGTTTATAAGTAATCTGGATATTTGTTTATAAGTAATTGTGCAAGACAAGGACAACATACTGTTTATCTRCATGCCTAATCTTACTTACATAATGCAATGACATCCATTAATGTGAGCTTTTCTTTTTCTACTCCAACTGAAGAGATGTTAAAGAGGGAAGGATACCTGGTTTGATTTTTGAATCTGTTGTAGTTGCTTTATTTCAGTGGAATGCAATCAGTTTCCATGTGCTTGTGCAAAACTTTGAAAACAATTAAGACTTGTGTCCTATATTTCTTTAATGTCCTTATATAAACATTTTTTCTTTATCTGGAATTCATAGTTTTCCTTCCTTAATAAAAAAGAAAAGCAGTATTATTATTTTCCATGTAATTCACTAAGCTATTATGTCAAGTCATAACGTATATTGGTCTATTAGGTAGCAACAAGAGGCTTTCTATATCTCTACAAGTAAGAAAGAAAAGGGGGGAGAAGAGTCCTGAAGTGACCTGTTGCCTGATAAATATCTCACAGTAAAACAAAGTTCAATATGAGATTTATGCTTGAGAGCTGTTAGTTATGCTGCTGATTCAAAAAGAYGTGTAAAATAATCTGCTCAAACTGGAATTATGATGTAAATAAAGGTGGGAAATTTTGGTTGTGCAGTTTCTGAAAATAACTCTCTTCAAAGGCTCAAGCTTGTGATATGCATTGATGCCATCTGAGATGATGGTCCTCATTGTTCATGGGGTTCACTAAACCCAGGAGAAAATTTTTTATAATATTGCAAGCTTAGATACCTTAGCATAATTACATGGCACTGAAGCAATTTGAACCCATGTCTTTGATACAGCCTATGAGTACAAATGAAATAATTTCCAATTTTAATCTTCATTTTGGAGTTGCTGGCAAAGATCACGTGGTGTATGAAATGAGTGAAATTCTGGTCTGACAATTAGACTACATCTATACTAAGAAACAGGCCAGAAACCTTTTTTAAGCTAAGCACGGCATAGCTCATAGCTAATGACTAGATGCTCTAACACTTAGATAATGTAACTGCAAACAAACTAGTTACTGGGAATGGTCTCTGACCTGAGCTAGCTCCCAGACTGTACCTGGGCATTGTCTGAGATGGGCCAAGCTCGCAGAGGACAGAGCTGTGCTAAGGACTAACAGGAAGGGCAAACGCAATGCTAGTTGCCAGGCCATGCTCTGGCCCTGTTGATTCTACTGGAAACCAGCATAGTGTAAAAGTCATGAGAGTGTTCAACAAGAGTGTTCAACAAGAGAAAAGAAAAATATCCAAGTTTTTGAAAGTCAAGCTAAACAACTTTGTGTTTAGCAATGCCTACTCTAAGCTGAACCTCTTCAGCTGACCTTTACTTATATCTTGGAGATTTTTCGCCTGTGTTTTAAACAAAAAGATAATTTATCCAGGAGGCAAGATGACATTTCAGTTTCTTTAGAAAATAATAGATAACTAGAAAAAGAGAGAAAACATCATCTGTTTTTATTGTATTTTTTTAAGCAGGATGTTTTAGAAACCTTATCTTAGTAAAACAAATAACCTTCTCCTTCAGCTGTGAACAATAGCAACAAAAAACTCCTACCACAGTCTTAAAATCTGCAGAATAGAAAACTCCTTTATAGTCATAGAAAAATATTGCAGAGCTTTAGAAGATGCAACGACTGAAGCCCCAGCCCGTAGTGAATTATGACAAAAAAGAGAATGTCCCAGTGGCCAGCTTTAATTGTTCTTCATGCACTTGAAAATGCCACGTAAATGTGAAAGATCCAGTTACTGGATTTGCTATGTGTGTTTGATAAAAGACACATCAATCATTACTAGTTATGAGATGTTTCCGTAAAAGGGCTTAAAAGGGAAACGCAGCTTGGTTTTCATGCTGCAGACAGCATCCAACAAACTCTGCTGTTGTTGAGCTGGCTGCAGAACTGTCAGCCCTGCCTTTTGCTCTACCTTTCTGAAAGGCTATTTGTTTCCTTTGTGACAGATAAGGATGAGGGTCATTATTGTTAACAGGCAGGAAGGAAGAATGGGGTACAAATTTTGCTTATGCTGTTTGGTTTCTCGTCCATCTTTCTCCCTTTGCTTTTAAATTCAATTGTTCTTCAGGTGCCCTTACCAGTTTCACACCCCCAGTCTCCTCCAGYCTTGTTTCCCTGTGCAAAATGGATAACAAGTTATACTGTAATAAATGCTTCACTAATTCCCTTGAAGGTCAAAAAGGTAGGGGCAATGTTGTCACTGAGCTCTAGTACAGAAGCCATCAACTTAGAAGATATTCAGAGGCATTCATCCCTTCATTTGTCACATTGCATGGAGTGCAAGGAGTGAGTGAAAATTAAAGCCAAAGAGTGAGTGAAAATTAAAACTAAATTAATTGCTGAAAAATTAGTTATTCATTTTGATTCCAAGTCCAGCTCCAACAAAATTTCCAATTAAAGCTCCAATGAATATTTACATGGTTTCTTTAAAGACAAGAAGTACTGAAAATGTCCCATGCCAGCTTATGTCATAAAACTGTTCAGGAAGGACTATTCATGAAGTCCTTCTCTTGAATGATGTAGATTCAAAACACCTCAGAGGGAAAGCAGATTTAACTTTGGTCTATGACATCCTGGGTAAGTTCCTGAACTGCTAGATAAAATCTCTTTCAAAGGTTTTAGAAATCTTTCTTCACTTTTTTTTCTCTCTTTTTTTTTTTTTTTTTTTAATTTGATGCACCCCTTGCAGGAATAATCAAATTTCCCCTGTTTTTCCCAGAAACTGTTTGGTGAATTCAACCTGAAATATCTAATAGATACCTACTATATTTTACATTTAACTATATTTTACATTTAATTCTAATTTTTTGGCAGAAGAAGCATGCCTGGGTCAACTTACAACATTTATGTCTAAATGACCTTCATGTACAGAGAGACGTTCACATATGTAGCAGCATTATAATTGCTGTATCTTTCATTGGAACTCCATCAATCACTGACAGTTCTGCTTTTAAAGGTACATGCTCTAGATGAACATAACAGGGTTTTTTTCATCCATTTTGACAGCTTCTCTAACAGATAGCAAGATGTTATCTTTCAAAACCTGATTCACCTCTTATTTGTACCAGCGTGACTCTGATTAACTCTACTTGCGTTTATGGAATTAAATAAATATTAATTTATACCGTTATGAGAAAGACTGAAATTAAGATCACAGTGCATTTGACAACCTTTCCTACATAGTTGAAGAAAAGGAGCAATTATATGCTAGAACTAGTTTTTATTTTATTTTTTTCAAATGACAAATTTCTATTAAACTTAGGTTCAGCTCCACAACACGAGAAGAAAGACAGAGAGAGAGAGAGAGA
>JASVER010000054.1:2322280-2363131 GCA_030449065.1 Oceanodroma leucorhoa | reverse complement strand
AAAGAAAGAAAGAAAGAAAGAAAGAAAGAAAGAAAGAAAGAAAGAAAGAAAGAAAGAAAGAAAGAAAGAAAGAAAGAAAGAAAGAAAGAAAGAAAACCCAAGCAAAACCCCCAAAACCAAGAACAACAAAAAATCCCTTATTCTCCTCCTATTTACACTTAGAGTTGCATTGACTTTAAAAGGTAATTCTGGCTTACACCAGAATGAGAGAATAATCAAGTTAATTGCACCTCTAACTGTAAGTAGCATTTGGCATGTGTGTACACATGTGATATATGTGTATGTAAGTATGAACACACAATCTCCAGACCATTTTTGTGCAATATTAATAGCAAACGATATGTAGGGAGGTACATTCTCCAGACCTTTTCTGAAGACAGTAATGAGAGGTTTGTTGTCTGATTCTTCAGCTACATGTGGACCCACAAATATAATTGTCGAAAACCTCACACCCATAAACATTTTCAGTTCCAGGCACCTCTTTCCCCTCTGTGCACATTTGCATACTACTGGTTCCTGTGCCCTAGGTGCACATGAAATGGTTCTCCAGTCTTCCCTTTGCCACAGCATAAAAACAATTCCAAGGCTGCCCTGAAGTTCATTTGCTGAGGTTATCAGAGGTACCCTGACATCAACATGCTGAATATTAGGTGCTGCAGGAATTGTATCTTTAAGGTTTATAGTTTTCTCATGAAATTCTGTCCATTACCATTCTTTCAATTTGTGTAAAACTTTCATTATAGCTTTTTATTCCTGAAATAGGTTATCGATTCATTTATAGAAATCTTTTACCATTTTTAAAATATTGCTCTGATGATAAGATTTACCGTACCTTTGTAGTGTTGCARATTTCCCAGTGTCTGATTTTACACCATTGGGTACCAGTATGACTCCCAAATACAATTCTTTTCATTTTGAAATAAACATGGCTGTATCTTTTACAGTTAGACCTGTTGCCCAGACAATTTCTAAAACTTTCCTTAGTTTGTGAGAACACTGACTTCACCAGGAACTGATAATACTCAGACCCTCTGAAAATTTAACTAATTTTATTTGAGGCCTAAATAAGGAGGTAAGTGTCTGAGGGTAGCCCCTTAAACTAAAAGGCTGCTGCTCTGAAATCAGTCTGCTTCTATTTGTATATTTTACCAGTAGCCTTGACCCCATCTCACTACGCTAAGGTATGCAGAAAGGACTTTCCAGGTAAAGGATTTTGTGTCCATATGCAGGTGCATTGCTTTCTGAAATCAAAGAGGCTTGAAGTCAATGTGAGATCATCCTGTGGTCCTCTAGCACTTTGGGAGGAGGCTGTAGATCAGCACAGTCTGAGGAGCCTGGAGGGCAATTCAACTCATTCTTAGGTAGACTTTTAAAGGCTGGTCCTTTGATTTGCTCGCCAGGCTTCGTTGGCTGTATTGATTAAAACTCTGTTAAGTTCATAGGTAATGTATATATCTATCTTTTCTTTAGACACCTACATTCAGGTAAATTAAATCTGCATCTAAGTCCCATTCCACCAGACTATTCTTACTAAGCTTATATCAATATAAGTATTGAATATTATGATAAGGAAATCTGTTGCCAAATCACTACTACAATTAGGGCTGACTTGGCTTTTGTAATGTGAAGATACAAATAAACGCTATCACTGTGTGACCCTCAAAACACATGAATAATCCTTTAGCTCTCTAGCAAACACATGCCAACTTTTCCTTAGGTGTCTTTTTGTTTATTTTTCAGAAGGCACTCAAATCAGATGCAAGAGGACAAACTTTTAAAAGTTGGTTTCTTTTGAAATAAACTTCAAACTTCGGACACAAAGTGGCTCCAGATGTTTGATTCCCATGCATGCTTATTGGCAGTGCAAAGGCAAAAGCATGTTTTAAAGGAGCTATTTTTTTTAATACAAATGGACACCTGAGCCCTCCTATCTCCTCAAAACATCCATCTTTTAACTCCCTTTCTGCTCGTCTTCATTGCCAGATTCATATGTGCTGTTGTTCTGTTACTCCAGGTGTTTATCCTGCTCACCATACATCTCTGCATCAGAGCAAAGAACAGAAGCTTAGAAATCTCTGGAGTACTAACGCTGCCAGAGGAGCTAAGAACAGATTTTGAAGACTAGTTTACCCGGAGAGTCTGTATGTCACATAAGACTTCCAGCAGGTCTGCTGAAATGCACCTTTGTGGGAGGAAAAGAGCTGCTTTGGGAGCAATCAGGATCCCGGGTGAAAGCTCTTTCTGTTCAAAGCAGCTGCTTGGTTAGTCCTCAGAAAACACTGATGGAATTGTTTCAAGTTTTATGCACATTTGCCCAAGGCATTGGATGGGCACTTCTTTAAATAGAAAAATGAATAACCAAATCAAAGTGAGTAAGAGACAAATACAATGGTGGTTTTTTGTGGGACCTCATCCCACCTGCACTTGGACGTGCAGATGTATTTTTAGTTCACTAGCAGCTGTCCAGGCAAGGGAAGTAATAAAAAACCTGTAAAGGCAGATGATAGAATTAGRACACACAAAGCCCACTTTCTATTGTGGGGTGGAAATGCCAGCAGCTCCCACACAAAACGTTTTTACAGTTCAGGCCTGGGACTGCCACTTTGATTAACTAGTCTGTACTTCTTCTAAAAACTTCCAGGATAAGCCAATATTTTCTTTCTAGATCTTGGTTTCCCACTAAAAGAAGGTGAGAAACAACCTCCTTCCTTTCTCTTTTTTTCTGTTATTCTTTTTTTTAAGTTGTAGTATCTTCAAGGCAGGGAGTTGTACACTTCTTAGTGAGCAGGGGTCTAGTCATCCCTGCATGGTGATGTAAAAGGAATAGCACAGCGAAACTGTTTGCACCACAGAAAATGAATAAAGAGTCTTCTGTGCGACACTGAACTGAAAAATAAAGACCACATCCCACGGCATACATTCAGTTGAATTCTGTATTTGAATCTATGCAACAATTSCGTATGCAGCTAAATTTTAAAGTCTTTTTCAAAGGCAGAATCAGGATAACCCTTTGGTATTCCTCCCTTTAGCATTTTAGGAAGTTTAGTAAACCGTAGGTTTTAATTTTGACAGATTCTGTCAAGTATGGTCAAAGAGCTCATATTTTTTTGCTGGGAAGAGGGAGAGGACAACTGTTTATAAAAGAATATATGCTAAAATTATTTTCAAAGACTGACATTTCAGAAAGCTAACTGGCTTTCTTCTGTGTTTATCTCAGAGGACAAATCATTTACATGAAAACAATTTATTTTATTTTTAGTTTCAGTTTTTCAACTTCTGTATCAGACATAGGCTGACATTTGGGGGAATCTATGTCTACTCCAATAGTTGTCTGGTTGAAGCACATCAGTGAAGGGATTATTTATTAAAAAAAAAAAAAGGCAGAATCCACAAAAATATACAAAAAACCCCTTGAAAAAACCCCAGCAATCCACCATGTAGCTAAATCAAAGAGGATATTTTTCCCTGTGTTTTTGGCAGCATTTGTCATAAGAAGTTATATGGGATCACAGTCTCTGTATTCACTAGATGCTTCTATATGTCTTCTTTGAAAAGGGGTGGTGGGATTGGAAATTAAAGAAAGAAACCTGCAGTTTGGGGAACACTGGCTTGCAAGCTCCGCAGCTAGTCTGTCACTTTGATAAAACGAGTCATCAGTGGCATCTTTGCTAAAAGCTTGTTGCTGTTTTTAGTGCTGCATGTCTTTCTCTAGAGAAAGAAGCAGCTGCAAGCTCCACTGCCACATGCCCGCTGTGTGACTGAAGCTATATAACTATTATGATAGTGTTTGCTTTCGTACACCTTCAACTTTTCAAGGAGTTTGCCTGTTTAAGGTAATTTTACAAAAGGCACTATTGAGGAAGCATGGTATAGCATAAACACTGTCTGGGATCTTTCATGGAAATTGTTTTTGCTTTCTATCTTTCTTGTTCTCTGCCCTGGAACATGGAAGAGAGTTAATTCTTCCTTTGGTACCACGTACATACAGCATGTTCACAAAGATGAGAGGAAAAACAAAAGGAAACCAAAATCCTCTTCCAGCCATGACTAATTTATACCATTCCTGGGACTCAAATCAGTTATTAGGTCGGTATATCAAACCAGCTTAAATGGTTTTGTGGTAATTCATATTTGCAGAGCAGTTCCAGTCCCCCCAGTAAATCTGGACCTTCCTCCTGTTCTGCTGAGTTTGCTTTTGGCTCAGCAACAGAGCTGTGTATTTGTTTTGCACCAAAGCATAGCTTCTGGCTGTAACAAAGACAAATCAAACATTTTCTGTTCTGCTGGACGTGTTTCGGTGCTTTTTGTTTTGAAACGATCAAGAACTTAAGTACAGGAAGATGTTGTTGCTGGAGGATGTTGCCTGTTGCATTTCTCCTCCCACTTACGCCAAATGCACCCCTTGTGGGAATAATCAAGGGAAACAAGAACAAAGAGAAAAAGAAAGAGAAAATGAGGGGAATCGTAGAACTAAACCACTCTATGACTGCAGTTACTCTGCATGTGTTACTCACAGCTCAGATCATTAGCACAAAGAAGAAAGGAAGGGGAAAAGTTATTCATTTGGTTTAAATTGGAATGGGGAAAGATGATTTATTAATTTCATAGTACATACAAATTTCCTCTAACTTCAATAAAAAATGCTGCTATACTGAATTGGCAGAAGCAGAAAAAGAGATAAAGACAAAATATAGATAAAATTCTCTCAAACCACATCAGGGATTTATAGCTGGAGTAAGCATTAGTTGCTGTTAACTGAGGAAAACCATGCCCCTGTTAGGCATTCAGGTGGTGATAGATGGTCTGTGGAAACAATTTGGCCTGTGGGAAAGAGAGCACCTTAGGCTCTAATGCAAGTGGAGACTTGGCCATTGATGGAAGGAAGAGGTGCTAATAAGGACACAGAGTGAGTCAGGTCAGTTAGTCTTCGGTGGTTAACTGTATATTCATTTTGACAGTYTTCTGTCATGAACGACAGCAAATCACACAATCAGAGCTAGAGAYGCCAGCAATACCACAGGAAGGTGAAACAACTTAGTGAGTCATAGATTTACTAGGGTGGCTAATGCATCTGAGATTTGCCGCCCTGTGGTCTTTTAGCTCTGAACCATGGCATACGTGTGATACAGACTACATGATATGGTGACATCCATATGCCTGTGCAGGAAATCCTGTTCAGACTGTGGATGTATTTGGCTGAAACAGTAATATGAAAGACAAAAGGCAGTGTCGTCAATCTATTTAAAAGAAATGTTGGTCTAAATATACTTGCAGCATTGGAACACAGTCTAGGGGAGCAGCAAGCATTTTTGGAGGATGTGTAACACAAGGTATCCTGGATCGGTTAGTGAGAAACATAATCCTGTACAGAGTATGCCAAGTAACCTGAATGATAGTTCACCTAACTTATAGTGAAATGCATACAACAGAACAAAAAATTCATCTCATTTAGTGAAGACATTAATATGAGACAGCACTATTTGAATGGTTACCATATCTACCATATCTATATTTAGCATACCTATATTATATCTACATATCTACCATATCTATATTATATCTAGATAATATTCAGTTCAGCCACAGCAGAGTCAAATAGACACCAGTGTCCCATTCCTGCCATACCTAACTGCTTTGGAGAATGTGCTGTGCCAATTCATTCATTGCTCAGAATTATCACTTGGACCTTTTTTGGAATAACAGCAGCTGAAGTCATCAACATAGTTAGCTTTTGCTCAGCACTGTCTTCTGAGTGCTTTCAAAACTGCATACAATGTGCAGTTGCTCAGGTTTACATATCATTCCATGGAGTCAGTGCAATTCAGAGAGACTGCAGCGTGTCCTGAATATTTCTTCATTTTGCAGAGGTGAGACAAAACATGCTGTGGAGGTTGAAGAGGCACAACCTTCTTATTGCATTTATTCATCTGAAAACTGAACTGAACTGAATAACTAGGATGCAACCACACAGGGCTTTAACATTTAACACTGAACACATTGAACTGAGTCCGCACCAGCTGGCAACCAGCAAAGAGAGCAAAACAGCAGTTATGCAGAAATCAAAATTATTCCCATACAATTATGAACAGACAGGAAATCTGTATTTTTTAAACTGGACTGACACATTTTCCTGGATTCATTCTGTGTAATAATTCTATACATTTTTTTACCTACCATTCTACTGATGAGTTAGGTAGTTTAGATTACACACCTGAAGTGCATACTAAAAGGACTTACGTTGAAATAAATGAACCTATTCATTTTCAGAGAGCTGTGAGGGAGAAAGGTTTAAATATGCACAGCAGGTGGCACTACCTATTTCATTTCAAAATATTGCCAGGGAAAAGAAGAATCTAATAGCTATCTGCTGTCAGGAAGGGGTTATAAAGAATATTACATCCGGTGTTGGCTTCGAACTTCAAAAGAAACCAGAAAGACCCCAGTGTCTATATTTCATTTACATTCAGAGCTGACTGGTAACCTATTCCCTTTTGTTCCATGTGTCATCCTTCCATACCACCAGCCCCTGATGTCAAATATCCCTTCCAGGGTAAATGTCAGAGGAAAATGGGATCTTTTTCTTACATGGAGAGTTCATTGCCTACTCCTCCCTAACGCTGAAATGTCAGCTGTTGTTCTTGCTGGTTAAAATAAAAAGAAACACTATTTTGTGTGTGCCAATTAAAAACATATTACAAAGAATCACTGGGGTGAAATTGTACCATAGAGGGTTGGGATCTCTATGTTTATGGGAGCATTCATAGATGTATTTTGTCCTTACAGAGGAAATTGTACCATAGAGGGTTGGGATCTCTGTGTTTACGTGAGCATTCATAGATGTATTTTGTCCTTACTAGTCTCTGAGAAATGTTTTTACTTTTAAAAACTCTGGGCATGGAATACAGACAGGATGTGCTGTTGCCCTGTAACCCTGTAATACCATTGTAAGTAACAGGCCATAAGCTTTGTACTGGGATTGCAAAAACCTCGGGACTGAGGCTCATCAGGCCTGCTCTGCCTTGACCTGCCTGCAGCCTTTTTTCACTCAGTTTAACAGTAACAGTCTCTAATGCAATTCTGTAGTGTACAGAAATGCAGGCCTGGTACGATAGCAGAGTCTTTGAGAGGTGGGGATGCAGAATGCAGTGTGGAGGAGCACAGGAGTGGGACGATCAAGGATGGGGTGCAGGCTGGCACTGGAGAGCCTACAGTAATAAACAATTCACCCATCATCAGTTATAGAAATGCAGGCCTGGAGCTGAATAAAACTGAGTTTAAGGGCGGCAAAGACAGTAAATCCAGCTGTAACATGGAGCTGCAGAGCAACGAAGAAAGAGCAAAGATGTAAAAACATGTTAGCAAACATAGAAAAATGACACCAAGTGGATCCTAGAGTTAGGAGAAAGATACCATCAGCATAAACACCACATTCCTCCCGGGGAAGAACTTTGGGTGCTGACAACTCTCTGTTGTAACCCCCCCCACACACCAGAATGAAACCAACAACTTTAGAACCTCAAGGAGCAGKGGCAGGGTGAGCATATCACCAGGAAAAGGGGTAGAAAGTAGGGAGTGCACATATAGCAATTCCAACTGTATTAGTATTCTTTCTTTTTCTTTAAAGATYAGATTTGGACTAATAATGATTAGATTGCTAAGATTTCGGTTATGCTAACAAGAAATTATATGTGTGCTTCCTCTTTGCTCAAAACAAGATTCTGAGCATTACAATGTATACACATTGCATAGCTTTTACATTTTCACCAAGAGCATGCACAAGTGGCCATATGTGAATTTAGTACTTACAAAGAATGTCTGACAGCCCTGCCAGTGAGGACTGTGGAGAGAAAAACCARCCATCTTCCAAAAAACTAGTACAGCTAAAGTGTCAATAGTACAAGATTATCTATGCTCTCTTTCCAGTGTGCCTCAATTCTGATTGACAAGGACCATCTCAAAAGTGAGAGGTTATTTCAGTTTCCATGACCCATTCAGCACTTGACCTGTCAGCATGACAGCCAACAAGTGTGCCAATTAGTRTGATATATTTGTATTAATTTCAGCATTAACTGCAAAAATAGCTAGTCTGGACATTCTGGAAGTGCTATGACTTGGGCATATAATAAAACTGAGCATTGGATTAATCTAAATGGATCTTAATGATGCATATGAAAAAGTGTATAACTTTGGATATAAACATCTGGCTGATGACCGGTGAGGGACTGGCTAGTGTTCATTTGTACCATTGCCCACTAGTAGATGGGGTCCAAACAGCTCATTTCATCATGAACCTACGCCACTGACAGACACTCTTCCGCAGCTCTGTTCAGAGCACTTTGTCCTTCTGGATGGAATTTGATCTCTGCCGCTAATGTCATTGTGGTACTGCTGGTGACCACGATGGGTAACGTGGTGTTATCCACAAACTGTTATGCAGGCAAAGATTTGCACATTGTTTCCCTGCTACTTCTCTGAGGGAACCTTAAATAATCTTTGCATCTAATGCAGTTTTCCTCATTTCATTTTAAATAATAAAACAGGTTTTGTGCTGGAAGAAGATGATTTCCATAATTTTAGCCAGAAGTGAAAATATGCATAGAACAAGGACAGAAATTAATCCTGCAAAATACCTATTGAGCCTTAGTCCATGATATTTTTAAATCACAGTTGCTCATATTTGTGGGGATTTTTTTCTTTTTCTTTTTCTTTTCTCTTTTTTTTTTTTTTTTTTCATTTGTTTTGGTTTTTGTGGGTTTTTTTTTTTTTTTTCATTTGGTCTCATCTTATTAGACCAATTTGATGTTACCTCTAGTTCTTCTCACACAATTATTTTCCATGCACAAAAGCTTCATCCCACTGAAGACATTTGCAGTCCCACTGTTTTTAATGTAAGCAGGTTTTGACCCATTGAATATACAAGGCTTTAAACTGTCCATTTTATAAGACATTTTTTCTTAGGCTGTGAACCCCTGAGGTACTATGCCAAGGTTAGGAAGCTGTGCATAGTTATTTTTGTGCTTTATAAAATGTTTAACATTTTCGGTGCATAAATCATTTTTAGCTTTACCTAATTTCAGAGTATAAAGGGCATGTCAAACTTTACTAAACCGAAGCCCCAGGAAACAGTCTATAACAATGATGGATTTTTATAATGATATAACCCTTAATGAATTATTGTAGTTCCTTAACAAGGTTTTAATAAGAAATTTCTTTTGCCAGCATGGTTATTAGTTCTCTCATCTGAATAGCCCTGGGCCTGTCTGCCACAGAATTGTACAACATAATATTTCTTTCTGTGTCAATCATACAATACTGCAAAACTCCAAGCCATGAATAAAACAAACTTACTTTTCCTTTCTTTGCTTTTTTATTTTTTAATATATTTCTTTTTTTACTTTAAAGGTCAGGGTTTTTGAATATATAACTTGAAATGAAGATGTGCTGACTACAAGACAACTGTTACTCATGTATAATGGAAGAATGCCCACTGCCATTCAGATACTTTCCTGTATCCTAAGGTGTCTTCAGGGAATTGCAGTACACAATCTGTTTACTCTGAGTGGGTGCTTGTCTGTGTCCTTATGTGCATTTTTATGGATAAGCTGTGCTTTTTTTCCTTTTCTTTAAGGCGTTTATATATGTCTGAATAGTGTTTTGAATACTCTGATAGCCATTAGACTTTTTTATTTTAGTGACCATATGTATACTTTTAACCGTATGTGCATGTGTGTGTACACATAATTATTTACTGATGTCCACTTGAGACAATATAACTACATTTTTAAACCATAGCTTTAAAGTACTAAAATAACATTAAACCTGCAAAGTTGAGCAGTGAAATACTAAGAAATGCCTGCCCTATCTTTGTTCAGTCCTCTCGTGTATATGTTATACTATAGTTATTAATTACTTGTTTAATTATTCAGGAGACACTAAACTAAAGCTGACTGCAAAGAGCTGCAGACAAAACTTATGAGACTCACTGACTGCATGATATAATGTAGTATGGAATTTCAAGTCAACAAGTACAAAGCAATCAGCATGGTTAAAACAGCAGTAAATGCTCATATGCTGTGATGGGCTCTAAATTCATGACTCCAGTCCAAGAAAAGGATTTTGGAGTCATTGGATATTTCTCACAAAGCATCAGATCAATGCTCTGCAGTGGTCACAAAGGCAAGCAGAATGTTAGCAATTATTAAGGAAGGATTTGAGAAGAAAATATGAAATACTATATAACCATAAAAATCCATAGAAATTCACTTTACGACGGTGCTTACATCTTGAATACAATATACAGTTCTAATCCCTCATTTCAAAAGGATATATGAGAACTAAGAAAGGTACAGAGGATGGTGACAAGAATGATCAGAGGTAGAGAATAGCTTATGTCCAAGGACAAGTTAAATGCATTAGGAGTCTTAGGGGGGAGAAAAAAAGAAAAGAAGGTGGAATCAAAATAAAACAAAAGAATGACTGAATAAAGGCTGTAATAAAAAACTATAAAGTCAAGAGCATCATGGAAAGGGGGAATATTTCYCATGCCAGCAATCAGAATTACATGCAGCCGATTAAATTATTAGGTAGCAAGTCTACAAGTGACAGAAGGAAGTGTTTTTTCACAGGTCACATAATTTCATTGTGGAACTGATTGTCACAGAATATTGTGGAGGCCACGTGCATAAATGGGTTTAAAAAAGTGATTATACAAATTAATGAAATAGAAGTCTGTCAAGAGCTATTAAACATGATGAAGTGATTCCCCAGCTCAGGAAATCCTTAAAGGATATATTGCTGGAAGCTGGAAGGACATAAAAAAGAAAGGATTTATTCTAATTATGTTTTGCTTTGGTTTAGATGGTTATGTTTAAATTCCTTTCTTCAACTGGAAGAATCCCTTACTGGCCACTTCAGAGACAGGAGGCTGGGTTAGATAGACTTTGGTTTTAAACATGAGAGACATTTTTATCTTTATATATTCTTTTTATAGATTAAAATCTTCAGAGAATGTGTTATAATTGCCTCTGTGCCTTGAAACTGTAATCATAAAATAATGCTAGGCAATGTTGACACAAGAACAAAAATATGTTTGTACAAGGTATCTTACAGTGTATCCACTTAAAGCCTGAAAAAGTATCTTCTGATCATATGGATGGGTTCCTGTTTTTTTTTTTTTTTTTTTTAAATGTGAGACCTAGCCAAATTTGAGAGGATTTTAATTTAATGACAAAAGAAAAATCAATAATAATTTCCACCCTATATTATAAGCATTGGCCTGAACTTTCAGTTGAATTTAAACTTGCCTTTTGTCCACATTTTCTGTATTCCAGCCTGGATTCAAGACTGGGCTTATGGTTGTCTTTGGGAAATGTCAAAAGAGAAAACTCAGACTTAGGTGTTCCTCCGTGTACCCCAGCTTTTGCAGAAAGGCAGTGTGTCTTCAAGGTTTTCTGTAGGAGCTACTTTAGCAACATGGCTGAGTAGAACCAAGTCTGGATGCAGTCTGCTACCATTAATATCATGGGATAAAGCCCTGAAGGGAAGACAGGCCCAGGAAAGCTGGGTATTATTCAAGGATCACCTCCTCCAAGCTCAGGAGCGATGCATCCCAACAAAGAGGAAGTCAGGCAAAAATTCCAGGAGGCCTACATGGATGAACAAGGAGCTTCTGAACAAACTCAYGCACAAAAAGGAAGCCTACAGAGGGTGAAAGCAAGGACAGGTATCCTGGAAGGAATACAGAGAAATTGTCCGAGTGGCCAGGGGTCAGGTTAGGAAGGCTAAAGCCCTGATAGAATTAAACCTGGCCAGGGACATCAAGGGCAACAGGAAAAGCTTCTACAGATACGTTGGGGATAAAAGGAAGACTAGGGAAAATGTGGACCCTCTCCAGAATGAAACAGGAGACCCGGGATATGGAGAAGGCAAAAGTACTCAATGACTTTTTGCCTCTGTCTTCACCAACAAGTGCTCAAGCCTCACTACCCAAGCTGCAGAAGGCAAAGGCAGGGACTGGGAGAGTGAAGAGCCGCGCACTGTAGGAGATCAGGTTTGAGACCACTTAGGGAGCCTGAAGGTGCACAAGTCCATGGAACCTGATGAGATCCATCTGCCGGTCCTGAGGGAACTGGCAGATGAAGTTGCTAAGCCACTATCCATTAAGAAGTTGTGGCAGTCCGGTGAAGTTCCCACTGACTGGAAAAGGGGAAACACAGCTCCCATTTTTAAAAAGGGAAAAAAGGAAGACCCGGGGAACTACGGGCCAGTCAGACTCACCTCTGTGCCTGGKAAGATCATGGAACAGATCCTCCTGGAAGCTATGCTAAGGCACATGGAAAATAAGGAGGCGACTGGTGACAGCCAGCATGGCTTCACTAAGGGCAAATCGTGCCTGACAAATCTGGTGGCCTTCTACGACAGGGTTACAGTGTTGGTGGGTAAGGGAAGAGCAGCTGACATCATCTACCTGGACCTGTGCAAAGCATTTGACATTGTCCCTCAYGACATCCTTGTCTTTAAATTGGAGAGGCATGGATTTGACAGAGGGAACACTTGGTGGATAAAGAATTGGTTGGATGGTTGCACTCAAAGAGTTGTGGTCAATGGCTCAATGTCCAAGTGGAGACCAGTGATGAGCGGCATTCMTYAGGGATCGGTATTGGGACTGGCACCGTTTAACATCTTTGTCGGCAACATGGACAGTGGGATTGAGTGCACCCTCAGCAATTTGCTGACGACACCAAGCTGTGTGTTGCAGTCGACACACTGGAGGGAAAGGATGCCATCCAGAGGGACCTGGACAGGCTAGAGAGGTGGGCCCGTGCAAACCTCATGAAATTCAACAAGGCCAAGTGCAAGGTCCTGCACCTGGGTCAGGGCAATCCCAAGCACAAATACAGGCTGGGTGGAGAATGGATTGAGAGTAGCCCTGAGAAGAATGACTTGGGGGTGTTGGTTGATGAGAARCTCAACATGACACGRCAATGCACGCTTGCAGCCCAGAAAGCCAACTGTATCCTSGGCTGCATCAAAAGAAGCATGACCAGGAGGTCGAGGGAGGTGATTCTCCCCCTCTACTCCGCTCTCGTGAGCCCACGCCTGGAGTACTGAGTTCAGCTCTGGGACCCCCAACATAGGAAAGAGATGAACCTGTTGGAGCGAGTCTAGAAGACGGCGACAAAGATGGTCAGAGGGTTGAAGCACCTCTCCTATGAAGAAAGGCTGAGAGAGTTGGGGTTGTTCAGCCTGGAGAAGAGTAGGCTCCAGGGAGACATGATAGCAGCCTTCCAGGACCTGAAGGGGGCCTACAAGAGAGCTGGAGAGGGACTTGTTACAAGGGCATGTAGTGATAGGACAAGGGGTAATGGCTTTAACCTGAAAGAGGGAGGATTTAGATTAGCTATAAGGAAGAAATTCTTCACTATGAGGGTGGTGAGGCACTGGAAGAGGTTGCCCAGGGAAGTTGTGGCTGCCGCCTCCCTGGAAGTGTTCAAGTCCAGGTTGGATGAGGCTTTGAGCAACCTCGTCTAGTGGAAGGCGTCCCTGCCCATGGCAGGGGAGTTGGAACTAGATGATCTTTAAGGTCCCTTCTAACSCAAACCATTCTATGATTCTATGATTCTATGACAATCAGCTAAAGTATTTTCCTCTGTAATTGTTCTCAGAAATGACATAACTGTTTTAACTACATCATTTCAAAGTTCTACTTGAGCCAAACATCAAGAAACTGGAGATCCTTAAACAAATAATGGCTCGCAAAATTGTAAGCACAGAGGKTCTTAGTGAAGTAGAGGGAGGTGTGATAGAGGTTCTGTATTACMAACTCAGTATGTAATTTTCGTGGGAAATTGATAAGAATTTTCAAAGGTTTAATTGAACAGGACAGCAATATGAGGTGAATATTATTGCATTAATTATCAAATGGGTAAATGAGCACTGAGAGCCCTAACGATACTACTAGTAATGACTGCATTAGCAGTCTGAAAAAAAGTCTCATTTATTGTAATAATTTAACCACCAATGATAATTAATGGGCAGATCTTCGTAGGCAGCAGGAGTCCCCAGGTTGCTGCACTGAGTGTAGCACAACCTATATATAAACCAGGGGCTCAGGCTGAGAAAAAGGAATAGCCTCCTAGATAGGGTTTTAGACTTCTTTTTATAAAGGCATGTTCACCTTCTTACATGAAGTGAGATCTTGAACACAAGCATAGCATTTTTTAGGTTCACTTTCCAAATATTAGACTTACTGAGTTGGGCATCCCTTGTGATCCAGATTTTTCTTTAGTATTCATTTGGCCAGAAAGAAGCTTGTTTAAAAGCTTACAATGTTTTTTTTTTTTTTTCCTTTGTACTGTTGTTCTGAAATGCATGGCAGCTGCTGATGCAGCCATATGGTATCATCACAGTCTCTTCTTTCATTGGGCAAAAAGCATCTCAGACTTAACACATACTTTTCATTGGGTGTGTTACACAGATAAACTAGCCTGAGATGTAGGAGACACTGGTCCTGAGTCATTCTGAGTATTTCAAATAGGAATTTCACCCCTAGCACGAGGGCCTTCCTGTGGGATATGTATTAAAGTTTGAATACAGAGGATGGACATGAGTGTTTAACTCGCAGAGCTCAGGTAAGTACCCTGCCAACTTCCATACTTTTCTGCTAAGGTAGGCTATACTATCTTGGACATCCTTAGAGCATGTTTGATGTAGAGTATCACTATGAAAATGGCAGTTCAAAATGGGTGAAATCTGTATGAGAATCAGACTTCAGTAAGGGCTTACCCTAGTCATAAATAAATTGTTAGCTGTAGAGCAACATCAGTTATTGGTGGGTTAACCTTGTGGTGAGTTGACCTTGTCTGGCTGCCAGATGTCCACCCAACAGCACTCTCACTCTCCCTCCCCTTCAGTACTGGGGGAGAAAATAAGATGAAAAATCTCATGGGCTGAGATAGGGACAGGGAGATCATTCACCAGTTACGATCACAGGCAAAACAGACTTAACCTGGGCAAAAATGAATTTAATATATTGACAATTAAAATAGATTTGGATGGTGAGAAACAAAGACAAAAACTAAAACACCTTTCCCCCACGTGCCCTTTTTCCCAGGCTCAACTTCATTCCTTCGTTTCTGACTCCTCTGTCATGCATCTGCTCCCCAGGAGGTGCAGAGGAATGGGGAATGGGAAGTTGGGGTCAGCCCATAACAACTCCTGGTTGCTGCTCCTTCCTCCTCACACTTTTCCCCTGTTCCAGTGTGGTCTTCTGCATGGACTTCAGCTTCCTTCAGAGCATATCCACCTGCTCCAGTGTAGGGTCCCCCACAGGCTGCATGGAAATACCTGCTTCACCTTGATCCTCTCCACAGGCTGCAGGGGAACCTCTGCTCTGCCTGCTGGAGTACCTCCTCCCCCTCCTTCTTCTCTCACCTTGGTGTCCACAGGGCTTTTCTCACACTTTTGCTCTCACTCCTCAMTGCCATGCAGTGCTTTGCCCTTTCTTATACCTGTTTTCCCAGAGGTGCCACCATCTTCACTGAGGGGCTCAGCTGTGGTTTAGCTATTGCCAGAGAGTAAGCTACGGGTGGGCAAGAGGCTGGGAGGAGGTACAGCCAGGACAACTGACCCAAGGGATATTCCGTACTATACAGCATTGTGCTCAGCAATAAAACTGAGGGAGAGTTTTTCCAAGGTAGTTGTTGCTCATCGATCTGCTGGTAGGAGGTAGTGAATGACTGCCTTTGCATCAACTGTTTCTTTTCTTTTTTTCTTTTACTTATAAAACTGTCTTTGTCTCAACAAACAAGTTTTTTTTCTTGCATCTTCCTTTCCAGTTCTCTCCCCCATCCTGCTGGGGGGGAGTGAGTGAGTGACTGGGTGGGGGCTTAGCTGCCAGCCAGGGTCAACGCTGATTGTTCAACACTCCTGCTGAACTGAAGTATCAGAATTTAAGCACCTTTGAAAATGGTGCAGAAAATTGGTCAGATTTTTGTGGAAGCAAAAAGCTGATGACATCTGAGAGGGTTGTCTCTGCGCTAGATGCTTTGTGCTTCCTTTMTAGTGCATGGAAAGAAGCAGAGACTGATAGGGCACAATTCATGTGATTCATAAGATCAGTGCAGGTAAGACTGATCCAGCAGGTATCTGGTATTCATAGATTTATTTTGTTTCCAGGTTCTGACTTGGGTGAAAATGGAAGACCAGCCATAGTTTGCTGCTTAGGTAACTGTACATGCAAGATAACGCAGAAATATAAGTATGTTAAAAATATTTTTGGCTCTGAAAAAAATGTTCAGTTCCTGCTGCAGGCAAGCCTCCATGATGGCTCTTTTATGGTTCAGAATCCTAGTAGCATGAATTTGTATTTGTATAATTAATTATATATAACAACCAGGGCTGAAGAAATAGATGATATTTTACTTCAACAAGCCATTCTTGCAAGGCGTTCTATCAGAAAAGCGATTCCAATCTTTCAATACTAATGTCTGTTCAACTACAAACTTTTAAGAGGGAAAACTTTAAGATGTAAATGCAAATTATTAACACAGAGCACTATAAGGAATTACTAATACACACACGCAAAGATCAAATATGTGTCATCAACGTGAGACTTCATTTTATAGTTTACGCCTGTTTTGTGTCTTATTTGGATCAAACTGATGTGAGAAATTTGCATAAGTCAGGAGACATCTTTATTRTATGATTCATTGTAACTCATTAGGTCTTTTGTTTCCACGTACATAAATGAACTCTTCTGATGTAAAACACAAATGATTGCACTTGATTGACCCTGAAGTTTTACATTCTTGACAAAAAAGGATGGAGCATCTTGAAAGCCATATGCCAACAGACGTAAAGGAGATGAATTCCAACATAAATATGGTGATTATTACTGGTCAGCACTGTGAGCAGCAAATTTTAAAAACATGCAAGCACTCAAGGTGAGGATATAAGATTAAAAGGCAGAAATATTGATCCCATCCTGCAGCTTTGTGTTTCAGCACATCATTCACTTTCAGCTCTCTGTCTCAGTGGCAACCAGCTTGAACAGCTTGAACTTTTTTCTCTATGTTACAGCTACTTCTCTATATACAGAGTTTTTTGCAAAGGATGATGGGGAAGAGACCCAACATCCTTTAAGGCAGAGCAGAACCATGGCATTCTGTTAAAATATATTCATGTAGCATCTTGATTAAATGAGTTAAGTTTGATTGTACACAGATGCATTTTAGTACTCAGGGTTAGAGTAATTTCCTATACCAATGTTTTTTTCTGGAATTTTTTCAGCAATATTTATATAATTGTATATTTATGTATAATTTTTTATAAATATATATATATAAAAAATATAATATATATTCATATATAAATACATAAATATAATGAACAATGAGGATTATAAACAATAAAAGCTGAGCAAAAGCAAAAGTGGAAATAAGATTAWTCACTTAGGATCTTTACCAATACATTATTAAGCATATTAGGCAAGCTGTAACACTCCAATTTGGATTAACTACTTGGAGGAGGACCAGACTATGTGACTTTATTTTCYGAATACAATGTACTAGCAAAATATTTGAGATCTGACCTGGACCTCTTGTATTTTGTCGGTACCATCTATCCCAGTTGAGCTAAAGGGATGTTTCCCACTGGCTGGGTCAGTAGGAGCTGTCATAAGCATTTCTCAGTCAGCAGGAGTCATTCTTGAGCCAGTGGGAGCTGTCACAAACCATTCTGACATAGCATGTATCATGCTGGAAGTGAGATTGACCTCTCCAACCTCTCTTGCTATTATATGCAGGTAATCAGGTCACTCCACCCATCTGTAGCTCAGACTGAGATCAGCTCAGCCATTCAACCCCTGGTGCTACTGGCCTGACTATCTTTTCAGCTGCAACAGCCTAGTACCTGTGAAACTTCATACAAATCAATGGGATTATACTAGTGTGAAATTATTGTGGACTGCAGAATATGGTCCTTTATCTCACACCATTTTACCCTGTGAGCCATGAAAGGGGGAGTTTGGGTAGCATTTTAAAAGACTGAAGGATAATAGCAGATGCTCTGTTATGTGCAAAGTATCTGACATGCTAAGTGTCTAATCCTGAAAGTGTCCTGAGTTTGGCAAGTAGGGTCTTTTGACAGAGTTTTCTGTGCAAAAATCGTTTACGCTGTGGGAGGGTCAAGTGTTGCAGAACAGACCACTCAGTGGATGTTTTACTCTCTGCGGTAGGTGATGGGTAGTACTGGATAAATTGATGTATTTTACCTCTGCCTAAGTTTGCAACCATGAAGTCTTTTGTGAAGGAAGCGACTAAGCTTTCTCTTTCAAAAATAGAATAGTGGTCACTACTTTTAAAGTAACTATTCATGTTACTTTGCTTTATCCTGTAGTTCCTGGCTACACTGTAGCTGAATGCTGAATATTCACACAGAACGTGAGACACTGTTGCCCTAAATTTCCTTTTTGATTCAGGGGAATCAAACCCCACAAAGCCTGTCTTGCAGAAACGCTTCTACCTTAAAGTACAACCTGGGAACAACATGAGTATGGGTGAGGGGAAGTTCTTCACTGCTCCTCTAAAAGCTGCTTCCCTGTGTCATATATGTTTAAAGATTAATTAGATATACAGGTACAGTCTGCACTACTGGGAGGACCTGAGCAGAGTTCACAACTTTAGACCCTGTTTTAGATTGTGATAATTATATATGCCTCATCTCACAATAGACAGGCTGTGGAAGAGACAGTTCTGTACCTTTTATCTAGTAGCAGGTGGTTAGAGCATCTCCATGTGTAACATCTATATCTCCCGCAGCAGAGCTCTGAAGATCAGTCTGTGGGACATCTGCAGAAGTCTCAACTTCTGTTGTTGAAGTAGTTCCATTCATGTGTATTGATAACAGAGTAAATGGCCCCTGAGATAGTATAAGAGTGTGTGCCACTCTGTGACAACAAGCCATGCTGTATGCGATGAAGAAGGAATAGCCTCCTTTCATATGCCTTCATCAATATATATATTTAGGATAAGCTTTCTCTGGATCATGAATGAGGACTTAGTCACATGGAAAGTTCAGATCTGGAAAGGCAAAAGAATAAATGACCTCTGTTTTTCCCCTTCCAACATCACTGTTCTCAGTGTTATTGTTAACAGCAAAAAAGAAAGAGAATAGGAAGCTTTAGGAGCTCTCTTTTGTATGGTCCTTTTCAACATCAGCTATGTATATGACTGAAGACTGTGACACATACTCAGGAAAATACTTTTTGGCAGATAAGGAAAGGGGAATAAAAATGGGACAAAGTGCTTTTTTAAGACGAAAGACTGCAGCCTCCCTGGGGCCTGGGTTAAAGATGTGAAGAGAAAGCTTCCTACCCTAGTATGGCCCTCCATTATTGATTTTCGAGGTAAGCAGCAATGAAGTTGCAACTAGAAGTCTGAGGGCAATCAAGAGAGAGTTCAGGGCCTTGGGACACCTGGTTAAGGGGTCAGAAGAACAACTAGTGTTCTCCTCTACCCTTCCAGTTGCAAGGAAAGATGAGGGAAGAAACAGGAAGACCCAACAGATCAATACCTGGCACTGAGCCTGGTGTCACTGGCAGAATTTTGGGTTTTTTGTTCATAGGTCAGTCTACACGACACTAGGCCTGCTGGCACACCAATGTTTGAGGGATGGTGTGCTAGCAAGGTCCTTTGGTCTGCCATCTCAGTGGAGGTAGGGGATGGAGATCCATGAGGCAGCAAAGACCCAAGGGTTATGAATCTGTTAGAAACCACGGAAGCGCCTGAGTATGGTCACATAGCAATTCGGGTTTCTCCCCCAAAAAAGGTGGCGGGATCAATAGCCCAACTGAAGTGCATCTACACCAATGCCCACAGCATGGGCAGCAAACAGGAGGAGCTGGAAGCCATTGAGCAGCAGGAAAACTATGATATAGTTGCCATCACGGAAACATTGTGGGATGACTCACACAACTGGAGTGCTACGATGGATGGCTATAAACTCTTCAGAAGGGATAGGCAAGGAAGGAGAGGYGGHGGGGTAGCCCTGTGYGTTAGGGAGTGTTTTGATTGTCTAGAGCTTAATGATAGTGACGATAGGGTTGAGTGTTTATGGGTAAGAATCAGGGGGAAGGCCAACAAGGCAGATATCATGGTGGGAGTCTAGTATAGACCACCCACCAGGGTGAGGAGAGAGATGAAATATTCTMTAAGCAGCTGGRAGRTGTCTCACAATCGCTAGCCCTTGTTGTGGGACCTCAACTTACCAGATGTCTGCTGGAAATACAATAACAGCAGAGAGGAAACAGTCTAGGAGGTTTCTGGAGTGTGTGGAAGGTGATAACTTCCTGACACAGCTAGTGAGTGAGCCAACTAGGGAAGGCTGGACCTGTTGTTTGTGAACAGAAAAGGACTTGTGGGTGATGTGACCATTGGAGGCTGTCTTGGGCATAGGATAGAGTTTTCAATTCTTAGAGAAGTGAGGAGGAGGGTCAGCAGAACTGCTACCTTGGACTTCCAGAGGGCAGACTTTGGCCTCTTTAGGAGACTGGTTGACAGAGTCCTTGGGAGGCGGTCCTGAAGGGCAAAGGAGTCCAGGAAGGCTGGACATTCTTCAAGAAGGAAATCTTAAAGATACAGGAGCGGGCTGTCCCCATGTGCCGAAAGACAAGCCAGTGGGGAGGAAGACCGACCTGGCTGAACAGAGAGCTCTGGCTGGAACTCAGGAAAAAAAGAGGAGAGTTTATGACCTTTGGAAGAAGAGGCAGGCCACTCAGGAGGACTACAAGGATAGCGTGAGGCCATGGCAGGGAGAAAATTAGAAGGACCAAAGCCCAGCTAGAGCTTAATCTGGCTACTGCCATAAAAGACAATAAAAAATGTTTCTATAAATACATTAACAACAAAAGGAGGGCTAAGGAGAATCTCCATCCTTTATTGGCTGTGGGGGGAAACATAGTGACAAAAGATGAGGAAAAGGCRGAGGTACTTAATGCCTTCTTTGCCTCRGTCTTTAATAGTAAGATCTGTTATTCTCTGGGTACCCAKCCCCCTGAGCTGGAAGACAGGGATGAAGAGCCAAATGAAGCCCCCATAATCCAAGGGGAAATGGTTAGTGACCTTCTACAGCACCTGACACACACAAGTCTATGGTGCCAGATGGGATCCACCCAAGGATACTGAAGGAGCTGGTAGAAGTGTTCACCAAGACACTTTTGATCATTTATCAGCAGTCCTGGCTAASCAGGGAGGTYCCAGTTGACTGGAGGTTAGCTAATGTGAGACCCATCTACCAGAAGGGCTGGAAGGAGGATCTGGGGAACTACAGGCCTGTCAGTCTGACCACAGTGCCAGGAAGGGTTATGGAGCAGATCATCTTCAGTGCCACCACATGGGACATACAAGACAACCAGGCAAAGAGGTCCAGTCAGCATGGGTTTATGAAAGGCAGGTCCTGCTTGACTAACCTGATCTCCTTCTAGGACAAGGTGACCTCCTTAGTGGATGAGGGAAAGGCTGTGGATGTTGTCTACCTAGACTTTAGTAAAGCCTTTGACACCGTTGCCCACAGCATTCTCCTGCAGAAACTGTCTGCTCATGAATTGGATGGGCRTACTCTTTGCTGGGTAGAAAAGTGGCTGGATGTCCAGGGCCAAAGAGTGGTGGTGAATGGAGTTAAATCCAGTTGGTGGCCAGTCACAAGTGGTGTTCCCCAGGGCTCACTATGGGGGCCAGTTCTGTTTAATATCTTTATCAATGATCTGGACGAGGGGATCGAGTGCTCCCTCACTAAGTTTGCAGATGACACCAAATGTTGGGCAGGAGTGTTGATCTGCTTGAGGGTAGGAAGGCTCTGCAGAAGCATCTGGACAGGCTGGATCAGTGGGCCAAGGCTAGCTGTATGAGTTTCAACAAGGCTAAGTACTGGGTCCTGCACTWGGGTCACAACAACCCCAGGCAACRSTACAGGCTTGGGGAAGAGTGGCTGGAAAGTTGCCTGGCAGAAAAGGACCTGGGGGTGCTGGTCGACGGCCGGCTGAACATGAGCTGGCAATGTGCCCAGGTGGCCAAGAAGGCCAACGGCATCCTGGSCTGTRTCAGGAATAGTGTGGCCAGCAGGAGTAGGAAGGTGATCGTGCCCCTGTACTYGGCACTGGTAAGGCCACACCTCGAATACTGTGTTCAGTTTTGGGCCCCTCACTACCAGAAGGACATTGAGGTGCTGGAGCGTGTCCAGAGAAGGGCAATGAAGCTGGTGAAGGGTCTAGAGCACGAGTCTTCTGAGGAGCAGCTGAGGGAGCTGGGTTTGTTTAGCCTGGAGAAGAGGAGACTGAGGGGAGACGTTATTGCTCTCTACAACTACCTGAAAGGAGGTTGTAGCGAGGTGGGTGYYRGTCTCTTCTCCCAAGTAACAAGTGATAGGACGAGAGGAAATGGCCTCAAGTTGCACGAAGGGAGGTTTAGATTGGATATTAGGAAAAATTTCTTCACCAAAAGGGTTATCAAGCTGCCCAGGAACAGGCTGCCCAGGACAGTGGTGGAGTCACCATCCCTGGACATATTTAGAAGACATGTAGACGTGGTGCTTAGGGAAATGGTTTAGTGGTGGACTTGTCAGTGCTAGGCTAATGGTTGTAATTGGTGATCTTAAAGGTCTTTTCCAACCTAAACAATTCTATGATTTTATGATTCTGTGATTTAATGACACAGAGCTACTCCTAGTTCTGCAGAGATTGAGACCAGTGCTACTTCTAATTGGTAAGGAATCCTGCTACTGTTCCTGGAGCATAACCAGAAGGAGGAGACCAGGACAAAATAGTGAGATGGGGTCATGAACTAAATCAATATAAAGATTCTGTGCATAACCTGCCTTCTTTTAATACTTGGTCATACAATAATTTGTGTTTTCTTGTTTTACTTTGTTGTAACTAGTAGTGTATTCCAACAAGTTCCACCACTGGCTTCTGTACCAGTCTCTTCGCTCTAAATTGAACATTTTGTCTCATAATCCCATCTGATGTCCAGATTTCCCTCCTATTGCCTTTTCTCTATGTCACATGTTTCTATTTGATATAATTCATCCCGATATTAAGTTCCTCTCTGGATTACAGATTTTATGTAGTCTCCTACACTCCTACACTCTCTCATCTCTTCCTCCTCCCCTTCCAAGAATATTCCATGTATTCCTCATTCTCTCACAATCCAGTGGTTGTGATTTCAAAGGAAAATTAACCACATTATCAGATTTTAATGGAAAGCAAACTCTGCCATTCAGATTGCTACAAATATCTAAAGGACTAGTAAGCAATTCCTACTTTTTGGAACAGATCTGAGGTGTTCTTCATGTTGCTGAATGACAGAATGAAACATAACTCCAACGTGGTTGATCACAGCTCTTTCCATTTGCTCAGGCCACAATGAAGCAGCATGTGCTGAATAATCCCTATCCTAAAAATCAATCAATCACGCAAGCAAGCAAACAAAACCAAACTCCAAATCCCTAGAACAAAGCTAGAGGAGAACAAATCATATAAGCATAAAAATAAACCAAACAAAATCTCGTCATCCTCTTCCCTGCCCCCATAACCTTCAAGCAGATATACTTTATCCAGACTAAGCTCCTTCCATTTTTTTRTATTAATTACTCAACATACACCATATAGACGGGAAATGTGTGTTCAAGGACCACTGAACACTGAATTTTCTGAGTGCATCACAATTACAGAAACATCTGTGCTAAATGACTTTGCCTTGAATCACTGTGAAAATCTGCTATGTTCAGCAGCTTTGTACAAATCTTGATTCTTGCATGTGCTGAAATGGTAATGAACGTTGTTTTTCTGGTTCAGTCACTGTGACTGCATGTSACCAACATGAACCTTGGGTCTCACCATCATGTGAAAATGCATTTTCCTTATTCTAACAGTCAAAAACTGTCGCCGTTATAGGTTTACTATGGTGACATACAGCAGCAGCAAATTCGTGTTTGAAAACCACAGAAGACTGTATACATTACCTTGTAGCTGACAGGCTGCAGAGAGGCACAATACAAATACAAGGAATGCTTTGTTTACTTTCTTTATCTTACTTTTTATTACCTTCTTTTGTTTTCATTTCTTAAACTCCAGTTATATCTTTAGCACATTTAAAAGGTCACATAGATGGTTTATCCAGCATTATAGACCAATAATTCCACCACAATTAGCRTTAGGCTACCTAAAATTAATTAGGCTATGAGGGACCTCTGGAGTTTATTTAGTCCAACCTCCTGCTCAAGGGTCAGTTTTGAAATGAGATCAGGTTACTTCAGCCTTTGTCCACCGTTTGCCCAAGCAACTTGTTCCAGAATTAACCATTCTTTGTGCCAAAGAGAGTGCCTGTATCTAGCTGGAATTTCCTTTGCTGTGACTGGTGGTSGCTGCCTCCTGTTCCTTCTCTGTGATGCTCTGAGAAGAACCTGGGTCCATCTTCTTTTTAACCCCCATTAGGCAGAGGAGGAAGACTGCAATCACATCCCTCCATAGCCTTTCTTTCTGAGACAAGAAAGAAATTGATAGACAGACAATCAATCAGAGACAAGAAAGAAGTTGAATTGATAGACATACCCAATTCTCCCAGCCTCTCCATGTACATCCTATGCTCTAGCCACCTATTTTGGTGACTCACTCCATTTAGGTGTTGGTAACTTGCTAAACTGGAGGATTCAAAACTAGACACATTATTCTACATGCAGCATCTCAAAAGCCAGGGGAATTATAGTTTCTACTGATCAACAGACTGTACTCTTGCTCTTTCTATCAGTGAATATCAGACTGAATTAGATCTCATCTCCACTTTACATGATATTACACAAACAAACATAAGAACAATGATCTTTATTAAAAAATCCTTAGAAAAGAAAACAGCTGAAAAATAATGAGTGAATGCTGCCATTGCAGTATTGAACAGAACAGAGGAAGATTTAGGGAGACTCAAAAAAGGACTGCTTTGTCAAACAGTAACTTTACAGCTTTGAAGAAAGTACGTGTTTACAAAGAGTAAATTTTGTAGAAATTCTACAAGTTGAGATACCTGGAAGAAGGATGATGTAAGGTGGAAYGAGAGACAAAATATGGAGATAATAGAGGTCCTTTTAGATTTCAGTCATGTCTTCATCCGGTTACTGTGTCACTGGAAGAGTAATATCATCTTGCTCTTCCTGATTTGGTCAAGCTGTAACAATCAGTTCCTTTAGGATTAGTGATCCTCTGTTCAAGTGTCAGTGTGTGGTTAGCATAGTACGTGTCTCAGAGAATGTAAAAATTATTCTTCCTGTATAGGATAAAAATCTGGAAAATGTAGTTGATCATGTGTTTCATATATGTATATATGAATACAGTATAGGAGTATCAATATGTATGTATGTRTATATTCCTCGCCACCTCCCCCAAAAAAGCTATTTTAACCAAGTATCCATTTGAATCAAAAGATTAAAAGTCCCAATAGTTGATAATGACTGCTAGGGAAATTTAGGTAAAATAATGATTTTCACTAGAATGAAAGTCAGAAATTTGACCTATTATAGGAAGCATCCTGGGATATGTTGTAACTACTGAAATGGTTTTACAAGAATGTGTTCCTGGTAATCATGCAGTTTACATAGAGTAATATTAATGTCTAGTCACTGAAGACTTGACAAAGGGAGTTGAAATGCCATTTGATAGATGTTCAAGTAAAAAAAGATAGCCAAGTAAAAAAAGAAGCTGACATGAAGACACTGTTGCTGAGGTGACTGATGTGATGCTTACACATGTTTACAGACATTTGCCCAGTCATAAAGACTACAAGAAGCCTATAACTGGGAAGCATCATCTGGACTTAAACCTCTTCCTCTCTCTGTGTAACAAAACACTTTTACTACTGTGTACCAAAGGATCTCAACTCTTGCCTATTCAACACATTTTTGTTACTGGACCAGAAAAATTTTCTTTTCAACTATCTACCACAGCATTTAACATCTTTTAAAATTAGAATCCTACCTGAACTGAACTGCAATTTTTTGAACTGCTGCACACTTGAAAGTTGCTTAGATCAGAATGTCTCTAAATCATGAAACCTTGATAATCCAGATTAATGTCTCATTTTTGTGTCTCATATCTATCCCTTAATCATTTCCTGGGTGGCTGAATTCCTACATGGGTGAATGAATTATCTCAGAAAAGCACCAAATGTTTGTTTTACCTATTGCATATTYTAAGATTTCTGAATAATCTATTGCTGTTTAATTGTTTTCTAACACTATCCATTCTGATACCCATTATATGTGATTAGATGAACGTGCTTTGTTGTCCAGTATCTCAATGTTCTAAAAACATCTCATTACTTACAGAAAGCTGGGAATTAAATAAAAATAGTCATAGCATTGCAGATTGGTCTAAAAAGGAAATAAATGGATGAAAATTAATCATATGATATGCAAAGGTCTGGAAAATAAGTTCACAGGAGGAAGTAAAAGGAACAAAGGTTTTCCTAGCGTATGGAAGAACACAGGTTTTTCAAACAATCGAAAAGGTATTAGCTGAGTGTTTTACAGCTTTATGCTTTTTTTCACTTACAAAGATTTAACAGTAATTCCTTTTCATCCTTTCAGGATGCTCTGAATTATATACAAAAAAATCTTTTTAAGCATAATCACACATTCTGAGTGTAATGGCCTTAGGTTGATCATCACAAACCATACCAGAAAAAATTCCCTGGTGATTGGCATGTAAAAGTTTAATACACTGTGCCCTGAATTCTGACACTGTTGATGTAGGCAGTAAGCACTTGGGCTTATTGCTACACTTGGGCTAAACAAATGGAGTGTTCTAAATTGTGTTTCAGGACACTGTCATTTTGAATGCACCAGAGTTCTTCAGCACTTTCTTCAGCTAGCACACTGATGTCAATCATCCACCTTTTGGTACATCAGGGTTTTCATTAGTTCTATAACTGCCTGACCTTGTGTCAGACTTGAGCAGACAGGTAGTTCATAACCCTTTACTGTCAGAATTAGCATTCATGATACTACTTAAACTGCAGAGCAAATTTAGAGTTCATTATTAAATGAGGCATATGTTACTACACTTATAACTGATTCAGTCTGGTTATTTTTAGTTTGACCTTTTCTGTATTCATCAAATCAGCTTTGAAATAGACATTGAGGTACCCTTTACTGTTAGTTATAAAATTTCTTTGAGATTATTTTTTTTATGGAGTTTTCTGGCAAATTCTCATATATCAGTAGTTTAGTGACATACTAAGCACYTTGCTGTTAGCTTAGGTAAAAACAAGATAAGATGGAATCGTGTGGTTGTTAACGATCATATTCTTCAGCTATATCATCACTCTTTGCCTTTGCTGTTATGCTGAGAACGGAAAGGCTGGAGTTGTCAGTTCAGAATAGGATGGAAACTTCCACTAAGGATGGCAAAAAATGTGTGCAGGTAAGAGTATAGAGATTATTAAACTGCATTTAGTCCTCGTGTAGCTCCACAGATAGAATTTCCCCATTATTATTCTGATTTTCTGGCTATCCCATCCTCCTCCTCCAGAGGTAAGGCACTGAGAAAGGAGACACTAAAAATTCAAACCCACTGGAACATGACAAGCTTAAGAACTGTTTCTTGTCATTTTCTTTTCATTTTCTTAGATTTCTAAATTCTAACATGGAAAAGACACCCAACTGAAAATATTTTTAAATTCTATAAACTTATTAGGGCACCACAAAGCCCTCRTCCTTAAAAATGTCCTTTTGGCCTAAAAAAAGCTCACATTTATCAATGAAGCCCTCACTGACTGGTTTTCACTAATGCAAAAGGATAAATGTCCTGATAATATATTAGAATAGATACTTGTGAAAATATTATTATATTGGTCAACCATAGCATCAGCAAATATATTTAGAACTGACCTATTTTCCTGTGTAGTAGAAAAGAAATCCTGATATAGCAAGGTGTTAAATGCACATGTTACTTTATGCTTCACCCAGAGTCCTAACAACAGCATGTGACTGTTTAAATGTTTAGAGACATGCAAATACTTAGAAACTGACTGAAGTAGGCTCAAAACCTTATTCTTTCCTTCTTTTATTTTTTTTTTTTTGTAACAAGTTATGCAACCAGTCTTGTAATTAAAAAATATGCAAGTATATTGGACAAAAGTTTTAGAGGTACTTAAATGTCCAACTCCCACTGAAATCAATGGGAGCTGATTAATAGCTTTTAAAAATCTAGCCTGTGCTATCATTACCCTTATGGACCATTAAGAGGTGGAATTTTTGTGTTGAATAGAGAGTGCAAAAATTACATCCTCCCCCATTTCTTTTTTGGCAGGCACAGGGCTCACTTGTTGTCACATAATAATTTTGTACCCTATGAGCATGGTTATGTTATTCAACTGCAGACAAAAACACTTTGTCGAATTAACCCTTTGGGGCTCTTGGGAAACAACAAACCACAAAAACTCTAAGAACTGTAACACTGAAGTGTCCTGTTTAAACTTCAGGTTACTGTATAAGGTAATAGTTGTTCATTCTCTTAAAAAAGCTATCTAATATTGCTGTATGCCATATTCTGTTTTCTGCATGATACAGATGAAGACTTCAGTTCATATACAGCATGATGAAGCTAGGAACCTAATTAAGGCAGACTGCTCGCCCTCGTGAGGGAGTTCAGAGGCACTGGTCTTTCTTGAGAGAGTTCAGGAGCAAGAGTGTAGGAGAATAAAACAAGTAAGCAGGACTTACTTTAGGATAGCTAGTTTGCCTCCCAGCACTATACACTTGAACTGTAGATGCATCCTTAGCTAAGCCAGGTGCCTAGTACAGTCACACTGAACCTGGCAAATAGCTTTCATAAAGGTACGCTGTGGTATAAGCAGGAAGGAGGCACAGTGGGGCAGAAATTACTGCACAAGTTTCTTATCTGGGGAACCAGACTTGATTATAGACATAACTATTCTTTCATATGAATCAATTTGCAGAAAAAAATGTAAAATGATGAGTGATTTTCCCTGTTTCATTTATGTAAATGCACATTTTGGTTGCCTTCTTCCCTCTGCCACTTTTTTCGTGGCTCTTCAACTACCCAATAAAGGTACTTCTGCCATAGAGGGAAGCAGGTTGATTTCTGCACAAATTATTTATTTTTTCTGATTTCTTCTTTAACTCTGTGTATTTATTACATTCTAGATCCTGAAAAGACTATTTTTAACCCTTTTATGTATGTAGGAAACTCCCAGAATACTTTAAGTGCTGTAGTAAAAACCTAAGTAATACACAACATTCAGCATAAAACACATCACAGTTTTGTTTCTTTTTTGACAAGATTTGTACATGTGTTACTAACAGCATTACTTTTCAGCCTTCTAGAATGTTTCAACTTAATAACATATATTAAGCTCCATAACCACTTGAAGACATGCAGGAATTATTATTAGTTGAACACACTTTGTGGAGCTTTACTAACATTTTTATTTCTTTATTTTCTACAGAAAGATTCATATATATATAAAACCTAAAACTTCTGAAAATCAAAGATGAAAGTGTGTGCTTGTAACTTAATTACCCAGTGTGCTTTGCTTAAATTTAAGAAACCACCTCTACCACCAGCACAGCCCAGAAGGGCACTCCAGGGTGCTTAGTTTAAGCTTCTTGTCATTAATTCCAGAGCAAACTGAGGGGAAATCTTAGAGTATATACTCCAGACTCAGCCCCTCAAGCTTCTTTGAGAGGATAGACATTCAGGTTTTCTATCTGGTTCATTTCCTTCCTTGGTTGCTCCTTTACATGGCATTTACATGGAATTTGGGCAAGCAGGTTCTCAGATTTAGACTGAGTCTGACTTTAAGTGGAATATAAGTGAAGAACAGGCACTCTGATCATATTTAAATTTATGCATGCTGGGAAATCCCAGACCAAGCTAAGGAAAACTTAAAATTAGGTGCTGTTTGAAAGCTGGTGAATTCAATTGCTGTTTGGGTATTAGAGAGTCTTGAAAAGGTCTCAACCGTAAAAATTATGGGCAAACCCCAGAAATATTTTGGATTTTYATGTGACATTTATGATGTCCAGCCAAAAACAACCAGAAAGATTCAAAGAGGGAGAAAAACTATTTTTTATTTGTAGAAAATATTAAAAAAATTATGTGAGTTCTTYCATACTTTAACTTTGGAGGAAAATATATTTTCCCTACATTTTAAATTAAAGTAAGAATACAGATTTCTAAAAAATACAAACACAGGCATGAATTCTGTAGTAGAGAGAGTAAAAGCAACATTTACAAAAGTTGTGTTCTGCAACAATCGAAGGAGGATCTTCTCTCATAGAAATGAGAAATACTGGCACTAATACTGAACTTTTACATGAGATACCACATCTGGTGTTCCAGCACAGAATCAAAGTGCTTGCTGGTCCAAATTGATTACCCAAAYTTATCCTCAGAATACAAAAAAAATCCCAAACAATAAGGAGTATTCATTGGTCCTTTAAGGGACCAGGAAAAAAATGTGGCCGCTTGAACTAAAGATTCCTGACTACTGGTTATCTCTTTTTAAATTACCTATCTCGTAAGTAATATTTTCTTTTATTTCAGAGCATCTGAGTATTCAGCTAATATCAGCTAAAGAATATTAAAAGATACCTGCTTTTAATTTTGTTGGGGTTCCTTGAAAATTGCAAGGAGTTTCAAACAGCTTTTTTGCCACCAGCCTAATAATTTTATTTGATTAGTGCTTACCTCCCCTAAATCTAGTCTTGACTTGCAAACATCAAAAAATTAAAATCCATTACCTCCACAGCAAAGAGCATTTGCACCATGTTCTGCTTGAACTTCTCTCTAAACTTCTATCCATTTTTTTAATAACACTTCACAGCCCTAACAAGGTCTATATCTGGTAAGTCAGCTCTCTGTCATGAAGACAAGGCAGAAAATGTAATTGTTTAATTTTTTTTTTTTTACTGTAAGATATTTTATATAATCCTTGAATACATTTTATTTGAACATTATCAAACAACTCTCTATACTCCTACATGTTAATGCTGCTGTTGCTTGGTTTATTTTTTAATTTTTAATCTAGTGGAAAATGCAGTTTCTGAAAAAGAAGTGTTGTCTTAGAAACTTGCTGAAATATTTTCTTTTTTCTTCAGAAAAGGAGAAGGGGAAAAAAAAAAATTTGGTGCTATCTTTGCTTTCACCCAACACCAAGACATTTTGATTTACCACACTGAAAAGAAAGAATTTTTCACTGTTCAGTCCAATGTTGACATATAAAGTTCAGCGGATGGAGCTGAACTTGGCAAGGGATGCAAAGAATAATAAGGGCTTCTACAGGTACGTCAGCCAGAAAAGGAAGGTCAAAGAAAGTATACCATACCTGATAAGGAAGACTGGCAAACGGGTATCAATGGATGAGGAGAAGGCTAAGGTAATCAACAAGTTTTTTGTCTGTCTTCACCAGCAACCTCTCTTCCCGCACCTCTCGAGTGGAGGGACCGCAAGGCAGGGACTGAGGGAGCAAAGTCCCTCCCACTGTAAAAGAAGATCAGGTTTGTGACCACCCGAGGAACCTGAATATACATAAGTCTATGGGACCTGATGAGATGAATCCCAGAGCCCTGAGGGAATTGGCTAATGTAGTTGCCAAGCCACTCTCTGTGATATTTGAAAAGTCATGGCAGTCAGGTGAAGTCCCTGATGACTGGAAAAGGGAAACATTGCACCCAGTTTTAAAAGGGGTAGAAAGGAGGACCCTGGGAACTACTGACCTGTCAGACTCACCTCCATGTCTGGGAAGACCATGGAACAAATACCCCTAGAAGCTATGCTAAGGCACATGGAGGACAGGGAGGTGATTCGAGAGAGCCAGCATGGCTTCACCAAGGGCAAGTCCTGCCTGACCAACATATGGAGTTGATGGAGTGACTACCTCAGTGAACATGGGAAGAGCTACAGATGTCATCCATCTGGACCTCTGTAAGGCCTCTGACATGGTCCCCCATAACATCCTTCTCTGTAAACTGGAGAGGTACAGATTTGATGGGTGGACTGTCCGGTGGGTGAGCAATTGATTGGATGGTCACATCCAGAGGGTAGTGGTCAACAGCTCAATGTCCAGATGGAGATTGGTAACAGGTGGTGTGCCTCAGGGGTCCATGCTGGGACCAGTACTGTTTAATATCTTCATCAATGACAGACAGAGGGATCAAGTGCACCCTCAGCAAGTTTGCAGACGACACCAAGCTGAGTGGTGTGGTTGACACGCCTGAGGGACGGGATGCCATCCAGAGGGACCTGGACAAGGTCAAGAAGTGGGCCCGTGTGAACTTCATGAGGTTCAACAAGGCCAAGTGCAAGGTCCTGCACCTGGGTCAGGGCAACCCCTGGTATCAATACAGGCTGGGGGATGAAGGGATTGAGAACAGCCCTGCTGAGAAGGACTTGGGGGTACTGGTGGAGGAAAAGCTGGACACAAGCTGACAATGTGCGCTCGCAGCCCAGAAAACCAACCGTATCCTGGGCAGCATTAAAAGAAGTGTGGCCAGCAGATCGAGGGAGGTGATTCTGCCCCTCTCCTCTGCTCTGGTGAGACCCCACCTGCAGTACTGCATCCAGCTCTGGAACCCTCAGCACAAGAAAGACATGGACCTGTTGGAGCGAGTTCAGAGGAGGGCCACAAAAATGATCAGGGGGATGGAACATCTCTCCTATGAAGAAAGGCTGAGAGAGTTGGGGTTATTCAGCCTGGAGGAGAGAAGGCTCCAGGGAGACCTTATTGCAGCCTTTCAGTACTGAAAGGGGGCTTATGAGAAAGATGGGGCCAAACTTTTTAGCAGGGCCTGTTGCAATGGACAAGGGGTAATACTTTTAAACTAAAAGAGGGTAGATTTAGACTGGATATAAGGAAGAATTTTATTTTACAATGAGGGTGGTGAAACACTGGAAGAAGTTGCCCAGAGAGGTGGTAGGTGCCCCATCCCTGGAAACATTCAAGGTCAGGTTGGATGGGGCTCTGAGCAACCTGATCTAGTTGAAGACGTCCCTGACCATGGCAAGGGGGTTGGACTAGATGACCTCTAAAGGTCCCTTCCAACCCAAACTATTCTATGATTCTATATCTTCCCAAGCTGCTATGGTACCCCAGAAGAGTCCTGCCCCTCCATCATGCCTTGAATGTCCCTCACACATTGAAGCCTTCCTTCTCCTTGAACTAATATCATGCCACAGGTAATCCATGACGAAAGTCTGGTTTCCAAAAGAGAATTAAAGCAGAAGGCAATTGAACTTCAGCTTGTAAGAGGAACAATAGCTATGCAGATTGTGGAAGCTGAACCAGTGTAAAATAAAACATTCTGCTATTTTTTAAAGCTTAAGCTTAAAACTTGCTATGTTAACAACAATAAAAAMCAAAACCAAAACCAAAAACATTTAGTTTTACTTTCCTTCTGTGACCAAAARCAATGTCTAAAATATTTATGCTACAGGCATCTTGCACCATAGCTTTTTTTCATAGGTGCAGTAGTAAGAGCCTTACAATCTCACATCACAGGCTTTAGTTGTAGCACTCAGTAAATTTCCTYGTGTGCTCAGATTAGAGCTCCAGGAGCTGGGAATCACTCAGCAGTGGGAGGTAACGCAGCAAGCGAGGAGCTATCACAAAGTGTTTGCTACAAAGCTATCTTAAAGACGAGACCCCTGCTTGGTTTTCAAAGATCTCTCCTTTTTTTTTTTTTTTAACCCCTCTCTTAACATGGATGAAGGAGAGTGAAGTGAGAGTAGGCCGAAAGAATGCCAAAAGTCTCTACTACTAAATCATCAGTTTTAGGTCCATTCTTTCCTTTCTCTCCCCATCCTATGCAGCGGATTCCCCGAGTTTGCTCCTGAGGAGGAGGGATAGCGGTGATCACATCTGTTTGGGGGCCGTATCCAAATAAATCTCTATGCGTTGGGCTGAGGACAGAATAACCTGCAGAAAGCAAGCCTCCAGCACAAACCTTGCTGACTTTGCTGATAGATTCTTTAAAATTGGATTGAATCCAGACTTCAAAGAGGAAGCTGAGTTCAAAAATAAAGCTTTTATTTTTTTTCATTCAGAATGGAGTTTAAAAGTTTACCTGATCTGAAACAGTGAGGTTTTTTATGACACTGGTTTCACTTTGAAGTCCAGATTCTAGACAAGATGCATCAATTTCAAAGTGTCTATAGGCATAGGCAGAGCCGACTGGGCTTGAAATACCAGGATGTAGGTGCGGTGAATGCTACACTGGGCTACATGGGTTTTTTGTTTGGTTTTATTAGCATTGGAGAGAAACTTGTGATTTTGAAGGTAAGTAAATATCAGCATCAGAAAATTTAGAATCATCAGATAACTTTAAGGACAGAAGATGAGACCAAAATTATGTTTGTCATCCCTAAATGTGGTAGTCACTCTTCATCTGTGAATATATTAATTTCTGGGAATTATTAAATGAGACATTAATTTAGAAGACCTAAAAATGTATTTATATTTACTTGTGTRAGATTCTTGCCTCAACTGACTGAATGGATTCATAAAAGATTTTCCTCTCTAATAGCAAATCTTTCAGGTCTGGAAGTGGGAAACTGAAGTAAACTTAGCTGGGTACTCACGAGGAGGTGAAATCATGTCTCAGTGATATCAGTGGCAAACTATCACCCTGTCAACTGCATGCTTTCTTATGTGACTGATTGTATCAGTTTATGAAAAAAGTGGAATTTTATGTATCAATAAATGAAGGTCAAAGGCAGGAAGGGGGGAACAGCATATCTATTTTCTAATTATGCATATATTTATATATGCATACATTCCTATGTGTATSTATACATAGAGAATACTTTATTGAACACACAAGCAGTACTGATTTTAAACAGCTTTCACTAAGCAGGTGAAATATTTAAGGAAAGAACTGTACATGAAGAATTGTATGAGACTACAGATACACAACTGAGATATTTACATTTTAGGGAAGCAAATTCCTACTTACATGGACACCAGAAATATGACAAAATATCCAGCAGTACTGGAAACAGGCAACTGGTTATGAAAGATGGAAATAAAATGAAAGGTGTTTAAGTACTGCTGCATGCCAATAATTTCCAATAAAATAAAAATGAAAAGGTAAAATAGTTTTTCAGCTACTTGAGGAAACAATGAAAAAAATTGTACAAGAAAACATTCCATTAGGGAAGAATGAAGTCTGCTATTGATCCCCAAATCTCCTTTGGCTATTAGAGTGGTCTTTGTCATACAAATAAGAGTGAAATACTGAGTCTAGTCCTCTTCAACGTCTCCATTAATGGTCTGGATGATGAGRCAGAGTGCACCCTCAGCAAGTTTGCTGATGACACAAAACCCGGAGGATTGGCTGATATGCCAGAGGGTCATCCTGCCATCCAGAGGGCCCTTGACAGGCTGGAGAAGTGGGCTGACAGGAACCTCTGCCTACAAGCACAAAATTTAGTCCTAATTTAAAATGCTTAATTGTTAACTGTACTTGTGACATGCAATTTAACTGGTCTTTCTCTAAGAACATCAGTATGAAAGGCTCTGACCATAAGTAAGGTCAATAAAATGTTCTGTTTTAAATACTTATCAGCCATAAGCTGTGCTTTATTAGAAGAGATTTCTGCCCTCTCTAGGAAATTACAATTTTTGGCTAGAATAAAAATATGTTGTAATTTAATTCTTTGAGGTGAACATAGGTATCATAAAGATAAGATGTTGCTTTTTGCTGTCTGCTTGAAATACTCATGTTTCCATTTCCATTCTATCTAATGGATACCTGTCAAAGCTCCTAGTGTTATGATTCCCTGTACTCAAAGATTATCCTTTCAAAAACAAAAACAAAAAAAAAAGAGAAAAAGAAAAAGAAAGAGAAAAAGAAAAAAGAAAAAGAAAAAATAAAAATAAAAAGAAAAAGAAAAAGAAAAAGAAAAAGAAGGAAAAAGAAAAAGAAAGAAAAAGAAAAAAGAAAAGAAAAAGAGAAAAGAAAAAATGAAAATGAAAAAGAATAAGAAAAAGAAAGAAAAAGAAAAAGAAAAAGAAAAAGAAAAAGAAAAAGAAAAAGAAAAGGAAAAAGGAAAAGAAAAAAAGAGCCACCTGTAACACATTGTTGGCTATAGCTGACGCCTACCACAGTGCTTGGAGGCAAAAGAATCATGAAACAGCAGCACTACAATGCCTGTAAACTATATGACAACACAGAGATATTTGTGGTAACAACACCCCAAACATTTTTGGTGATAATTTTTTTCATCAAGAAGTCCAAAGTTTGTAAGGGATGAAAAGGAAAAATGTTCTGGCTAAGTCTTCCTATGATAATTAATTTGTCAAGTTAAAAATCCACTTTATTTTCTCCATTCCTCTTGTATGTGTAGAGAACAATTGCCTGTGGAAAAAAATAAGTAACAACAAATAAAACAAAGCATGAGCATTTATTTCATGAATGTCACTACACATAAAGGTGAAAAATTATGAAGTGYGTTGTTCATTTCATAGAATCATAGAACAGCGGAGGTTGGAAGGAACCTCAAAAGATCATCTGGTTCAATCTCTCATGGGAAAAGGAGCCCAGATGAGATTGTCTAGTACCTTGTCAAATTGCATATTGAAAAACCTCCCACGATGGGGACTCTACCATGACCATGGGCAGGTTGTTCCAGTGAATGATTGTTCTCACAGTAAAAAATTTTGTTCTTATGTCGAGATGAAACCTCTCTCAGTGCAATCTGCACTCCTTGCCCCTTGACTTCTCCATGTGATACCTGTGAAGAGAAAGCCTCCATCCCCTTTGTAGCCACCCTTTAAGTACTGGAACACTGTGGTAAGGTCCCCACTGTGGTRAGAAGCCTTCTGTTCTCCAGGGAGAAAAGACCTAACTCCTTCAGACTTTCCTCATAGGGTAGGTTCTCCAGCCCTTTGATCACCTTTGTGGCCCTCCTTTGGACACTCTTCAGTCTGTCTGTGGCTTTCTTGAATTGCAGGGACCAGAACTGGACACAGTAGTCCAGGTGCAGCTTGACAAGCGCTGAGTAGAATAATTTTAAAGTAATGCAAATAGTTGCTGTAAATGATATGTCAGTGTTTATCAGGCAACAGTAGGATGACATTCTAGCTGGAAAAGAAACCAGTATAAAAGAATCTGAAAGGCCTAGAATAAACAGAATAAAACTTCCTTATTTTATCTTACATTTTTTTACATTCTCTTGTTGATTGCTTTTTCCTTGATGCATCTCTGTCCTTATATCCTCAGAAATATTATGATATTTTTGTGTGGCAATTTTATAATTTTATATGAACCTTCATGTTTCATTCTTTCAATCCAAATATGTTGTTTGATTGCTGCTTCATAAATAAATATAATAATAAAGGTAATGGTGATTATCTGTAAAGAACAGATCTACTTTGTCCTTACAAATATACATAAATGTAAGTGTTGAGATGGATATGTGTGGGACAAATTAAGAAAGGATTTGGATATTGCTAGTGGTTTATAATTATGCAAACMAAATAATAAATTTAAAAAAAGTACAGAAAAATAACAGGTGCATAATGGTATTCTTGAGAGGATACATTAGGAAAGCAAGAACAGCAGGGGCATTAAAGCACAGTAGTTTAGATAATGAAGTCAAATAAATTGTCTTCATCATTGTGCCTTCATTGTCATCAAAGTACACTGTGATAAATGAAACAGACTTGTCTGGTGGAAATCATAAACATTCATATTTAATAAACAGTTATTAACACTTTTATAACATTGCTGTTTTATGTTCATTACATGCTCATTGCATTACAGCAAGTTTATTTCCTGTTTCATTTCTCCMCTGTCATTGTGTATTGCAAGCCTGTGCAAGACAGGTCTATTTTTTATGTTCTACAGTACAGTATGTGAGTAACGTTCAGATCTTAATGGAAGTGTCACATCATTTCCAGATCAAATTATCTAGTTTTAACAGCTAAAAGGAATCAAATTAATCAGAAAAAACAGAATACAAACCAATACAAGTGTTGTGTTTCCCAGGGTGTTGACTGAAATACACGAAGGTCATGTTTGCCAGTTATCACATTAAATGGAAGTCATAGGCTTACTGGGGTGCTCAATTAGTTATTGTTAGTAGTCCTATATTAGGAGCATACATAAAGGTTTAAACTGCCAGGAAAGTGCACAGCTCAAGTGAATTTAATTGCACAAATAGTAACATGGATTTTTTTTTTTTTTTTCCTCATTAGGTTATTAGATACTAAGACACAGGAACACACAGAGGCCCAGAATATTTACTCTGACTTATAGGTAATCTTTGCCTTTGAAACAAGCAAAATCTTCATTTCAGAGAATTAGGATGGAATCTCCTACAAAACAGCATCACACCATTTTGGAAGAACCTGGAGCAACATCAGGYTGTTTGGCCCTATTTCTTCATATATCTCTTTTCTAACTTTCCCTTTGTGTGACTAAGCTACAGCAATGTGTCTTGCTTTTCTAGCATACTTCATAAGCACAAGCTGCCATAAATAGGACATTGAGCCCAGTTGTAGACTCCTAGAATATCTGTTAATCTTTAGCCTCTTCTTTCTGCACTCCATATACCCTCAAAAGCTGTTCATTAGCTCAAAAAAGTCAATTTCCAGCCTGCCGTGGGGTTTATAATTAATGAATCAGGAACACAGCAATAAAGACAAAAAGATAAACAGACTGGGTAAAGTTTCTTAAAGACCATGAGACTTTAAGGAATATCATAAGCACATACTATAAACATAATAATGACTTAATGCTATAAACTATAATCGTGACATCTATGGTATATATATATATACACACACACTTATACACTCATTTCTTATATAAACTTATTTATATTAATATTTAAATTTACATTCATATTTATATTCATATATATTTTTAGATTGGAGTGTTAAATGCTGTACTTCTTCCTATTCAAGCTTTCATGAGGAATCCTATTATCGGAAGCTTAACAGATTCAAAGTCACACAAGGATGCCTCTCTGATGTTATCTTTGATGCTTCTTGTTCTACAAGAAAAACTTCACAGAGTTTAAACTGTGGCATGGCCCATTTGCATAATTTATTGATCCTGGAGCACAGTTAGACATCTGCTATTTATTTGTCCTTGCTTTACTACTGGCCATGCACTTTTATAAATACATGCAGGTGTAGATTTTGTGTCATTTTGATGGCACAAGGTGGATTTTCAAATAAATCTTTGACAATAATTACTCTGATGTGCATATAAATGGGATATACTAAAACAGACTAAAGATTTTTTTCTTTCTCAGTGGAAAAAAAATAAAGAAATATGTGGAGCAATATTATAAATACAGAAAAAGCAAAATGCCTCTTTTCACGGTAGCAAAAAATTGGGGGAAAACCAATTTCCCAACTYTGATCAAAATAACCATCCATATTAAATAAGAATGGAAACATAACATATCTTCAATGTTTGCACATAAAAAAACAATGTGAACTGTTTAGGACATTACCAATCAAATTTCTGCTATGTCTGAACGCTCACTAACCAATTTCAGATTAATTTTCTTAATTGAAACTAATTCCAGTGGTACTTTAATGTTGAACAGCACATGCTCAGGACATAATTTCTTATGCAGGATTTCCCCAATGAATGTAAAACACCTCTATTTTAAAGTAGTTAAGAGATTAATACTCATTAAGGATTAGTGGATTTTCAAGCTTCRTCTTTTATAATAATTTTTTTTAGTTAGTTGAGTGTCAAGACCCCTGAATATTAATCTTTCTTGCAAAAAATGATACTGTTCCTCAGAAAAGATTATTTTTGACTCTTCCAACCTCCCCTGGAGGAACAAACCAGTACACAACCATAATAATTCATCTATTTTCAGTAGGTAACAGTGACAAGTATTTGAAAATTTATATCAGTGGCATGTTTTTTACTATTATTGCTGTGACAGATGTAAAGTTTATTGTCTGAGAAAGACAATTTCAATCTAGCATAGCCATGCAATTGGTGACCTGCGATAACCACTTCAATATGTAAAATGAACTTATCTTGATTACTGTCCTTACTTCTCTCCCCCACTTTGCCACCTGTTGCATCTTGTTAAAAATCTCAACTGAAATTTCTATTAGATTTTCAAATTACTGTTTTGTGCAGGAAATAAAAAAATGGGGTCTTGTTATCTCTTCATGGGGCTACARATCAAGAAGTATTGTTTGCCATCCAGCATAGTCTGCTGTATATGACATTGCTGATTACATTCTACCTAGATGCAATTGTTTTTAACATATACTTTGGTGTATCAAAGTGCAATTCTTACCTCACAAAGTTTCCAGTCTTTATTTGAAGTCTTCAAGGTTCGGAGAATCATCACTTCCATTTCTGATTTGCTTTCACTGTTAATTGCTTAAAAATATTCTTTTGTCCCCTGTGAAGTTGTCTGTCTTTAGTTTCCAACCACTAGTCTCTACTGTGTCTTATTTTCCTCAACTGAAAGTGCTTTCTATCTAGAATTGTCTAACCGTGGAGGAAATCAAACATTGTAAAAAGTCATCCTTTCCCCCAAAGCATATAAGGCGTGGGCAGGAAGTCCTCAGCACTGACTCTTTCCTATACAAATGCACTGCTCACTAACGTAGATGTGGACTATATCATCCAGGTTCCTCTGGAGCTGAAGGAGAGAGGAAGGAACCTCTAAGACTAATTCAGAACTTTGTTTGGCTGAATCACCCTTTGATTTTGTTGAAAGTGCCTAGTTGAAGTATATGAAGTTAAACTGGGACATATCCAGGACTTAACTAGCTTTAAATATATTTAGCGTGTATAAGA